>CAXKVX010001405.1:0-27174 GCA_964058865.1 Eleocharis quinqueflora
CCGAAACGGCACCTTGATACAAATTGTACCATGGGGTGCCCTAGATTGGATCTCTAGAATTGACTTTGGCTATCCGTCTGAGGCAATGGGGCTACATTATATGCATTACAGTATAAGCATAGAGGAAAGTAGTCTACTTGAACAATACCCGAGAGATCACGAGATTTTCAAAAATCCAGCTGCATATCACAACAAAGGGTTTGATTTTGTGAGGAGAACATTCATGGATAATCAAAATGTGAGGCTTGATGTGAAAAGGTTTAGAAGTGTATTGTTGGAAGCTCTTGACCATCTCACTCCCTGAGGAAGTAAAGAAATTAGTTTGGTGGGTTTTTTTTGTCTTTAATTTAATGGGGTCATTCTGTGTAATTTTATTAATTTTAAAGATTATATTATTCTTTTTCTGTAGTTCATAAATTTGTTTCTTTTTCTCCTTTTACTAATATGTAAGTATCCAATGCCAGAAATCAAATGCTCAGATTATTTCATGTCTTTTTTTAATGTGATTACTGGGACATGCAAATCAATAGAAAGCTAGCTACTTTGTCAGAATTTGTGTGTGCATCTTTCATGACAGAGTTGTCTGAAATCTGAATCTTAAGCCCACGAAGTGGGTTTCTTCTTCTTCTTGCAAATAGCAGCTTAATTTACAGCTTACCAACTTTTATCTGAATAATAAAAACTAAATGGTTTTGACCTCAAACGAACTTCACATAGAAGGATCTCAGAAGAAAATATATAATGCCCTTTAACAAAATAGTACAGAAGAAAAGGAAGCCTTCACAAAGAAAAAAATGAATAATTGTTTGGCATTAAGCTTTACGAAGCACATGCTTAAAGAGTATACGAATACCCTGTACGCCCATGTGAATCGACTCATCGGTATGTAAAACAGTAAAAAAGTTACAAAAGAAAGGTGGTGCATCATCATCATTTGTAGATCCAGTCCACACCAATGCATTTTCACATAAAAATTTGTACATAATTAGTACAATCCGGAACCATTTTTTCATATAACCCTATTCAATTTCAATATTTATACGTATTCTTCGACCTTTTCCTTAGCAAGTTACCAGTATCTGTCACATTTATTAGGTATTAATTAGATGATGATTCTCTTCACAGCATAATTGTTGGGAATTATTTTTTTGCCTGAGCCGGATAAAATTTAAAATAACATTTATAATTCATATATTGAACCATAACATCAGTCAGATGAAATGGAAATATGAAAATTCTTTTGTTCAGGCTGCTCAATTAGAGGTGTCAACTGTTAAACTAGAAAAGGAAATTTTGTTGGGGAATCTGACCTCCATTTTATTTTAAAAACATAGGATTCCTGTATTACAAGGTACTTGTTGCACAGCACAACAGAAGCACAGAGAGAAAGAGGGGCTGTCACTTGTCACTGTCAGTGCTCCTTATTTTTCAGTGTGTATACAAAATGCATTCCACACGTGGAGATTCTTCAAGCAATTTGCTGGAACACAATTTGTCGCATGACAGCAATTTGCTGGATTTTGCTCAACACAATAACTTCAATCCAAAATAATAATGGATTACTTTTATAAGAAGTTTCTCAATTTATTTTTTAATAAAACCTTACGACACTGGACTTTAGAGTTTAGACTATCAGAAAAATATTAGAGACCTACTGGATTAAGCTTTCGGGAGGGATTCAGTTTTCGTCGGGAGACAAAATACATAATTTTTTTTTCAGGAGGTAAAATGATGCACATACTTAAATATATATGATTATTTTGCAAAATAATTGTAGGCTGGTCGAAACTCGTCTTAGGTTCATGAGTCGGTGGATCGGCGGGTTTGAGATGGGTCCGGACCGGTTCGATCCTGGTCGGATTGGTTGGGTCGTCGATTTTTTTTAATTTAAAAAATTCCAAAAATCCAAAAAATCCAAAAATAAAATGTCAAAAATAAAAAAAAATATAAAAAGGAATATGTTAAGTTTATTTTATAATTAAAAAATATAAAAATTCAAATAATTTGTTAAAAAATAAAAGGAAATATTAAAATATAAAAGATAAATTATAACTTCAAAAAGAAAATAAAATTAAAAAAAATTTAAAAATAAAAAAATAAAAAAACGGGTTAATGACGGATTAAGACGAGTTAGGCGGGTCGGGTCGGTCCGGGCCGGTCCAATCCTGGACAGGATTTGAGTCAGATTTTTTTCAAAAATCTTGGCCGCAACCCTTCTCTGGCTCCCGATTTTTTTTTACGGTTTCGCACGAGTTTTCTCTCGGGTCGGGTCGGGCCGGGCAGGGTGGCGGCCTCAGATTTCCCGAACAGAATCGCGACTTCAGATTTCTCGAGCCAGATCGCGACTCGGGTTTTCCGAGCCGGATCGGATCCATCCGAATTTTATCAATATTCTGTCCTGCCTGCACTTTGAAAGTGCTTATATTGGGGAATATTGCGTCTAGCTAGATTTATAATTAACTATATAAACTTTTCTTGGGATAAATAAGAAAATTATAACGTGGTGTGCAGGGATAATTCCATTTTGTTAATTAAAAACTACGTAAAGAAAAAATTATTATTAGATGGTTCCAAAATTTTTAAAATCAGGAGAATCATATATTAAAATAAGGGAGCTGATACATAGATACTAATATTGATATCGACTATTGATACCGATGTTATTGTGTACATTTAGTTGAGTTATTATGCATGTTACTTTTTGTATTGAAATAGTTATGCATGCTATTTGAGTTATTATGCACATTATTTTGTTAACATGTATAATAATTTTTTCAATACAAAAATAATATGAAAAAACATGCATAATAACTCAAATAATGTACATATTATTCAACTAAACGTACATAATAATATTAACATCGATAGTCGATATCGATATTAGCATCTATCGAGCATTATCCTTAAAATAATCCATCGACGAAGTGAGTCAAATCAGTAAGAACATAAAAATAAAATTAAAAATCATAATACGTATCAATCGGTGCCATCCCTGACATCAGATAGCACCAGTGCAGCACTGGTGACTGGTGTTATTCTCTTGTTTCGATAACAAAGTACTTGGCATTGGTATAATACGCTTGAATCAAGGTTATATACTTGATAAATAATTAAATATATACACTAGTCCTAACTTGGTGAGCTGTGGTTTGATCTTTCATGACAATTGACAAAGCATTCTTTCTTTGTATCCCCACTAGCACTTGAATCATTCAAATTTCAATTTGGAGAAACAAACAAAAGTAGGTTCGGTCTCTTTCATGAACCGTTTAAGAAAAGTTCAAAAACTTGCTTCCAAATTTCACTGTTTATTGAGGAAAAAAATGAAGAACAAGAGGATAGTAGAAAATTTCCTACAACTGATACACAATATTGTAAATAGAAAAAAATCTATAATGAATAGCTTTAGAGGTATATTTAATAAATAATTTTAGCCTAAAGCATAATTTCTTAATGATTTTGAAGTTCAATCACATTTGTACAGTAATTAATGTTTTAAAATATTGTTCTAACTACATTATTTGAAAAATATTTTTTTAGACTGCCAACACATGTTCCTCCGGAACCTGTTAGAAACCAATTGAGTGTTGACTTTAAATAATCATATAAATATCTCTGGTTTCCAATTTTGCAATGTCAGAAGCTTTTTACATGTCATGATCAAAATCCTTGTACTGTTTTTTCCCATTTCTTGCTTCAATAAAAAAAACGGTTGTCGCCTTTTCCACCTTTTTGAAGCGTCAGTCTTTATAACTTCGAAAATAATAGTCTGTTTTTTTCTGAGTTGGTGGAATGGTGGTATATACGTTATTCAAATAATTTTGAAATTTGTATGCCTAAATTTTAAAGTTATGCAGATTATTATTAGATAGATACTTTTTACTTTATGAGATACGTACCTCATCGAATCGAAAACGAATTCAACAAAACTCCACTGTAAAAGAGAAACCCTACATTTTGAATATGCATGTGGCCAATGGCGGATGTAGTTAGGTCAGGGATATTTGTATATTTATAATTTTGTGTATTTATATAATTTATTAGTTTTTTACGAAATAAAATAATTATATATATTTAAAAATATAAATATTCGTGACGAAAATCCTGATGGCATTTGCAATTTTGCATGCTCTTGTGCAACAAAATAGATGAGCTGTCTAGAAATGAGAAGAATTCGCCAAGAGACCCTTCTAGTCAAAGTCAAAGTTGAGGTGCTCTTTAGTGTTTGAGTAAATATTATTTTATTTCATTTTTTTTGACATTTTCTTACGGCGTGCCGTGTGTACGTCAACATGTCATGGAACAAATGGAACAAATGGAACAAAAATTGCGCGCCTAGAAATAGAATTAGGCTATTCCGGTCAGACCGGTCAGCGGTGAGCCCGGAGTGATGTTTTTTTGCGAGGACCCTCATACATTTATATTTTGTACATAAGCCCTGCTTTTCGGCAGGGCTTTTGGCATTTTTGTTGTTATGTAATAAATGGAGTGGTTTGGTGATTTCAATATCAAATACCTTCGTTTGTTAAACAAATAATAAAGTATTTCAATCGTGCTTATCTTTTCAGGGATATAAAATACGTTTTTCTTTTCAGCATTTTCTGCTTTTCATCGGATGATATTGTTCGTGGTTTTATATGTTTTATTTCCTTGCGAATTTGCAGTTTTTTTGTTATATAAAAGTGGAAAGTATTTTGTAAAAATATGAGTACCACTCTTTTTTCGAGATCGTGTCTGTCACACTTTTTCTTTTGGTTTAGAATTTTTGTGACAATAATTATTGGATAATGTTCTGTAGATATCACATTTGATATCGACTATTGATACTGATGTTATTATGAATGTTTAGATGAGTTCTTAGAAAAATTATTTGAGTTATTATGCATGCTATTTCATGTTATTTTACTGAAAAAAAATATTATGCATGTTAACAAAATAATGTGCATAATAACTCAAATAACATGCATAAATATTTTAGTAAAAAAAATAACATGCATAACTATTTCTATACAAAAAACAACATGCATAATAACTCAAATAATGTGTATAATAACTCAATTAAATGTGCATAATAACATCGGTATCGATAGTCGATATCAATATTAATATCATAATTATTTGTATCTGACATTCTACGAGCCGATTTCACATACGTCGATTTTTCGAAAGACACCGTCTTTTTGCTGTCTTGAGAAACAAATACACTCTTTCATTATGTATTTACTTTTTGGTTTATTGAATCTGCCCATAAATAAGAATTTGTCGGATATTTTGGTTTGACACTACTTCACACGCGGGAACTGAACGAGTAAGGACACAATCAAAGTCTATTCATATTAGTAGGACAGCTAATGAATATTCATGGTTAAAATAGGCTGAATACTATTGAACATTTATAAAATGGACTATTTCTTTATTTTGGTTGAAGTTCAGTTCAAATTCAATTGCTAAAACAGAACTGAACTAGTTATGAAAAATTATAAACTAATTGCAAGCTCAGTGTGAAATTAAATGCAAACATGTTCAAACATCACAATAATGAAGTTCTAATGATCTCATCTATAGAAAAGACTAAGTTATTCACACAGATAAACACGAACATAAACCTAAGTTAGTTGTCACACCTCTCTAGCTCTCTTCCCCAACCACCACCACCATTGGCGTTGCGTCGCGCCTCTCCCGTTAAACTCCGCCACTGACACGACCTTTCCTCAACCTCTGTGTTTAAACTACTATCAAGTATTTGAACTTATAACAATCTGGTGTGTTAATATTCAACGTGAGTTGTTGTAAGAATCAATACAATAATGAAAGAGCTCTCAGTTAAAGTGGATTGTGCACCGTGGTCTAGGTTGCCCGGATACTCCAAAATCATGCTGCACCACGTATCGGATATGTATCCGACGCGGATTCGCGTGCGATACGGGTGCGATACGCACCGAATACTCAACGTGGCGTATCGCATTATTTTAATATTGGGATACAACAGGATACGGCTCGGATACGACAGGATACGGCTGGGATACGGCACAGGATACGGCTGGGATACGTTTCAGTACGCAACAGTCAGTATTTTGGTCATAAGTTCTTCATCCGAACTCCGATTAAGCTGATTCAAAGTGCGTTGGAAAGCTAAGAAAGAGCTTTATAATCTTGACTTATCATCTAGGATATTCTATCTCTTGATTCCTAGGGTAAAATATACTAAATTATAGCAGTATCTTGAATTCTTACAGAACAAACTTAATTTAATCTTAATTACTTCTAAAACCTACATAGCAATATATATTATTATTTTAGAACAAAATATTGGATAACATGCATCTGTAGTGGTAGTTGAATGTAAACAAAATCAAACATTTTAATATATAATGTGATTTTTATTATTATTCTATATATACTCCCGTATCCTAGTTTTTTTAAAAATGACGTATCCCCGCACCCGCATCGTATCGAATACGATACCCGCACCCGTGCAACATAGATTGTGGTGTTCAAAATTAGGCTTGCATGATTAATTTATGGGAAAATAGTGAACATTATTCTGTTATAAGATGAACAGGACATGAACTGAATATTAGTAGACAATTATGTGCTTGATTTGATCATGAACTTCAACTCCTCATTAGCGAGTCGAGCTGGACTTTAATTGAAACCCATCCATTAGTAGCCCTACATATTAGTTATCTCATAGAATATTCACATATTCATGTATTTGTACATTATGTCGTTAGAAATTAATAACTATAGCATACATACTCATGTACTTATCAAATATTGAGTTTGAATTCTCATGAAAAAATAGACAGTTGAATTATTAATTTTATTGGACTAAACAACTTTTTGGTTTGTCGCTTTTCAAAAATAAACTTACATTTATAATTTTCTTGATGAGAATTTTCATATGAAATTTTGAGGGATCAAACAAACTTTAATGGGCTTGAAAATTACGAGTTACATGCTATACCCGGTACAAGTTATAAATCTCGTTATGGGCTTTATAACGCCACGAAGAATACCAAATTAGAGTTATGAATCAAATGTTATGTCTATTTGAAGGTGGGCATGTTAACTAGAAAAACGACATCAACACAAGCAATTGTTATAACGAGTATGTGACTCATAATAACGAGTTATAATGGAACCATACTCGTTATAATGAGTGTGGAGATGCTGGTCTAGTTTGTCAACTAGACAAGCAGAGAAGAAAAAAAATCTGAAAAGAGATGACTCGTTATAACACTTGATTATGATTCAGGCGTATATTGGAGCTGAAGCATATATATATTGATGCGAACTTTGCTGAGAAGATTAAGAGAACCTCGCACAAGTTTACAAGCGTTTAAAGAACACTTAAACATTCTTCGTCAAGAATCCAAAATCTCAACTAGTCATAGTTAGAGATTTAAGTGTTGATATGATAGCCAATTCTCTAATACTTGATTCTAGTTTGTTTGTTTTAGTTTCATGTGTGATCTAGTTTGATCCATTATGATCATGTTTTGTTATAGATCCGTAGAGGATCTCTTGTAGGCTCTTGCATAGGCTTCGGTGAGGTATTCAGCCCGGATGTGGTACCAGAGACTTGTGGAGTAGGCATTGCGAAGCTTTGGCCGAACCACATTACATCATGTTTCAACTCTTTCTTACTCTCTCTTTTACTTTATTGCAATCTTAGTTGATCTAATCTGTGCTATCTTGAATTGAATTGAACTCATAACAATTCTAGGTTTCACTCTAACAATCGAGGTCGTGACTACTTCAATCGTGGTTGTTATAATCAAAGAGGTCGTGGCAAGTGTTAGATTTATAAAATAATAAAACTCAAAGTTGTAACAGTCCATTAATACATTTGTAAATTATATTTTATTTTATATTTGTTAACAAATGTTGCACAATTACTCATCTTGATTAGTTTTGAAAAGTAATGTTAAAATATAAAAAGTTCAAATAGTAATGGATGATTGACGCCTTAAATGTACATGTTGTAACATTTTTAAATAATTAATGTATGTGTTAATAATTTTATTTATTTGCCTGTTGGCCTTTATACCTTATATCCTATAAATAAAAAGTGATATTCACCAAAAGGAATATACAACAAAAATCCAATCATTCTTTTTACTTCTTATTCACTGATCCAATTAAATTCTATTAGCCTCTCAATTTCACGATTTCCATTCCATACATCAAATACTATATTATATTATTTTAGAAAACATAGTGTTGCTAGATATTGATGATATTTCATCAGTCACTTTCAAGAACGTGTCTCAAGGAGTGACAAATCTGAATTATCTTGGGAGTTATTCCATTGTCTTGCACAGTTGGGATGGAATACGCTTTAGGACAGTGAGTTATCACGATCCGGGTAATACAATTTCAATTTATATTTAATTTATTTCATTGTTATCCGAATTTTATGATTTTTGTTCCAATATTCTAAAGCGTATTATTTTAGTTTGGATAGTGCTTGACAAATAAATAAAGAATCAAATAATATTTTGTTCACAATAGTGTTATGTTTAATTTATGGTTAATATAATTATTAATAGATTTTATATTTGAGACAAATCTATACTTCATTATATATTTTAAAAAAAGTTAATTTTACACATTAAAGTTGATTTGTTGATTATCAATTTAGTTAATAATCACAATTATGTTAGATTGTTAGATAATTCTAAATTAAGTTATATTTCTTAGTTATTGCGGCTACTAAACTTAATATGAAAATGGTTAATATTTTCAATATATTAGAATTGCATATCAATTTAAATCAATCTGATTGAATCTCAAAATATTATCAGAAATTATGAAAATATCTCATCTTAATCTAATTCCTAACTTAAAAATAAATAATACTTCAAAATATGAAATTTATGTTCAATAAAAAATTCTAGGAAAATAATTTAAAATAATTATATTCAGAGATACACAAAAAATAGAATTAATTCATAATTAGGTATGTGATCTAATAGGAAGTGTTACAAGAGGAGGAACTATATATTTTATAACATTTATATAAGATTATTCCATATTTTATTATACTTATCTTCTTAAAATAAAAAATGAGATGGTAAATAAATTTGCAAAAATGAAATATGAAGTAGAAAATAAAAAATACAATTATAATGGTCTGATTGAGGTGGTAAATATACAATAAATGAAGTTGATTTATTTTGTAAAAAAAACATAACATAAAATTATTTGTGAGATTACTACTCCATATTCACCTTAATCAAATGATGTTGTATAACATAAAATCAAACATTATCAAATATTATAAATGCAATGTTAAATAGTTCATGTGTATCCTAAAATTTATGGGGAGCATTATTATCAGTTTGTTATATTTTTTAATTAATTCTAGTTAATGATAATAATAAAACATCATATAAATTATGAAAAAAGATATCCTCCAAAACTTAATTATTTTTTATGTATGTGGATGTTTAATAAAAGTATAAAAAATTCAAAACCAAAAAAAAGGAAAAGTAAAAAAAAAGGCATTATTTGTAGGTTATTCATTTATAGTACCTACAAATCTTTAGTGATTAAATATGATATTAATGAAATATCAAAAGATATGATCACAGAGTTCAAAGATGCAATCTTCTTTGAAATGATATTTCCATTTAACTGGATGCAAATGGATTAAAAAAACTACAAATTTTTTATTTATAGGTAATAATATTGTCGATTGTCTTACCAAATGAATAAACAAGTCTAAGGTCCTAAATTCATCGAGGGGTATGGAACTAAGCCCATAATAGATCTTCTTGTAGTGGTAACCCAACCTTTGATAAGCGATCTCTTGAAAGAGGTTCAATGGGTAATAACAAACTAATAAGTTGGTTATAATTACACACATTTATAGAGCTCGACTCTAAACCCATCCCTATGGTGAGTTTGCATCTTGTTGTAGTGGTAAAAATGAGTATATTAATGATTCTCGGGGCGATATTTTCGCGAGTTGTGGTACTACACACATCCATGAAAGAAACTCACCTATATGAGAATGTTTGTATACGGCCGCGGTGCAGGAAATGGATAAGTCTTAAAGATTTTCATGAAAAAATTCAAGATACTTGCGCAAGGCTGTTAATGCACAACCCGCGATGATTTTCTCCGTGTTGCATGAATTTTGGATTATAAGGAGCAAGTTCAAGATGTGGTTCACTTAGTCTCCTCCAAATTAATATTATTAACACTAGGTGAAGTTCAAATTTTGTAAAACACTTACACCGAAAAATATATATATATATTGAGTTTTGTGGGAGACTATTAGATTTATAAACTAATAAAAACTCAATTGTAACAGTCCATTTGTAAATTCCATTTAACTTTATTTATGTTAACAAATCTTGCACATTTACTCATCTTGATTAGTTTTGAAAAATAACGTTAAAATATTAAATTTAAATAGTAATGGATGATTGGCACCTTAAATGTACATGGTATAACGTTTTCAAATAATCAATATATGAGTTAATGTTTTTATTTATTTGTTCATTGGCATCTATACCTTATCCCCTATAAATAGAGAGTGATATTTAGCAAAATTAATATACAAAAAATTCAATTCATTCATTTTTACTTTTTATTTGCTTATCCAATTAACTGTTATTAGCCTCTCAATTTCACGGTTTTCATTCCATACAACAAATACTATATTATATTATTTTACAAAACATATGGTTGCTGGGTATTGAGGAGATTTCATCAGTCACTTTCGAGGACGTGCCTCAAGGAGTCTATATTATCTTGGGAGCGATTTCATTGTCTTACATGGTTGGGACGAAATACGCTTTAGGACAGTGAGTTATCCTGATTCGGAAAATATAATTTCCGTTTTATATTTAGTTTATTTCATTACTATCGGAATTTTATGTTTTTGTTCCAACAAGGGCATACATACCAATTTCTGTCAAGATCAAGCCCAATATCAGATCAGCAACAATGTTGTCATGGAGCACTCAATTGCTACCATCGGCTGATATTCGATTTACTGGCTCTGTCAATCCTCCTCAGACTTTGATAGCTGAGCCTGCTGCTACCACATCAACCTCCCCCTTCAACTTCCCCTGCATATGTCTCTTGGTACATTGACTCGGAAGCTACCATTCATGTTACATCTGACATTAAAAACATGTCTTCATCTCATCCTTACAATGGATATGAAGTAGTTCACATATGGAATGGTACATGTTTATTTATTGCAAACAAGGATTCTGCTATTAATTCAACTGCTATCAAGCTACTCATATTAATAATGTTCTTCATGTGTCAGCTACGACCAAAAAAATTATTGAGTGTCCCCCATTTGTCCTTGATGACAATGTCATTATGAAATTCTCATTCAATTCTTGTTTTGTTAAGAAGCAAACAACCAACAAGATCTTGCTGCATGACATTTTGCATAAAGACCTTACCAGCTTTTTCATCATCCTTCAACCACTCAACATCAAGCTTTACATGTGGCTCAGTCTTCCACTGATCTCTGGCATCAGAGGTTAGCACATTGCTCTCATGCTGTTAATGAACATTTAAAGAAGCCTAATTTTATTTCAATAAATTCTTTTTTGTTTTGTTTTGATTGTAATAAAGCTAAAGCAAACAAATTATTTTTTGGGCTCTACTAGCTGTGCTGAGAACCCTTTAGATGTAATTCATTGAGCTTTGAAGTCCGCTCTAAGGAAATTGGTTATAACTGTATTAAAATTCAGTGTATTAATTAGTTACTTATAAATACCGCTGAGATTATATATTGTAATGAGTATAAGATTAATAAAACAATTCAATTCTTTCTTTGCACCTCTCTATCTCTCTTTCACAAACATCTTTACATTATATACTTTATGTTTCATCTGAGTTCACATCTAGACATCTCATTTTATCATCGGTTCGAAATTTATGGTTTCTCGTTATTTGTTTTCTTTTCAAATTGGCTTTTCGGTGACGGTTGGCACCAAGGACCTAAATTTCGGGCTGATTTAAATCCTTGCATTGTTTGCATTGTCGTTTGTGTTTGATCTTATTTTCTGACCTCATTTTAGACTATCAATTCAGAAATTAAATCATCGATATTAATGAAATTTTCTATTTTTTTGTATTCAATATTAATAGTATGTTTTATTTTCGCCATAATAAATCAATAATTGAAGATGCAACTTAATTGAATTGTATAATTAATTAGTGGATAAAATGAAAGGACCCGACTCAAGACCCGAAAGTTGTCGATGCAGTCCGATCAGATCCGTGACCCGAAAAAAACCGACGCGACGCGACGCGACCCGACCTCGTCCGACTCGACCCATTAGGGCTTACAAACAACCAATGGCCCGCTCACTGTTAATGGATAAATATCTACCTGGCCCAGACCAACTCAATACACCTACACCAGCCCAAAACATGCAACCCACCCCAATGATTAGTAGCCCAGCCCACACCTCACAAACAGACCCAAAATGCATCCCCCACCTTACCCTAGAGCCCCCGCGTCACTCTAACCTCCAGAGCCCACGCGACCTTTTAACCTTACCCCAGAGCCCATCTAAACCAACCCACTTTTCCCCAACCCCATTATGACAACCCCCTTCTCAGCCCTGACAGCCACCTCGTCCGATAAACCCCGAGACCCAACAACCCCTTATCAGACCACCTCTCGGACGCCACCGCAGACCTTGTCTGTGCACCCCCCATATTACCACCCAAATCGTCGCACCTCCACCCCCAAGCCAGCCAACCGAGCGGAACTCGCCACTATCACCACGGGAACAGAGGAATGCAAACCACTAGCCCACCATCTTCTCGGTTGCCACTGAGGTACTGCACAAAGGCCAGCAGAAATCGTCGCGCCCAACCTTGGTCCCACCAAAAAGGAAAAACATCCGTATAGTCAAACCAAAACATTATACGGACATGGTTTTAACACCGACAAAAGGCAAGCAAACATGAAGGAAAACAATCAAAGCCACGGTGAACAAGGACATCATTAAGGAGATCATGCAATGTCTGGATGTAGAGGCGCTGTACAAGAAACCACTGGAAGAGGATGAGATTCAGCAACTGGCAAATTTCGTGCAGCTCGCAAATTTTGCGGAAGCACAAGGGCCTTAAGAAGACGATGGACATGATACAAGGATATAAGATTCGGCTGAAGACAAGGAGCAAGAGATGGTCGATTATGAAAGTGCTGGAGAGGGTCTTATGGAAGAAGACCCCTAGAGATGCGTCCCAACGCATACTCTACTCAGATGGACCAAGTCATAGATTAGGATATGCTTTTAGAGCACATTATTCTTCTTGGATAGGATAGTCTTTTTGTTAGTTATGCAATTTGTACTCACTTGGAATGTACGAGGTCTTGGAGACCCAACGAAATGCACGGTAGTCAAAAACATTTTGAGAAATCAACACTGTCAAATATTGTGCTTACAGGAAACAAAATGGGACTACGTAGATTATTTTCAAGTCCGACAAGCTTGCCCACCATGCTTACAAAACTTTCACTATAAACCAGCGGAAAACACAAAAGGGGGCATACCAATCGCATGGACGAATGATCTGGAATCATATGACACCTATGTCCACGAATATTCGTGCATGGCACTATTACGAACACCTATGGAAAATTTTATGATCACTAACGTATATGGCCCCACCGAGGATTCATTAAAATTACGAGTACTAGCTAAGTTGAGGATAATAAGATCTCTTAACGATCTGCTTTGGATCCTAGTGGGCGATTTCAACATATTTAGAAGTCCACAGGACACAACCGGAAGCTCCTTCAATAGATATTATCACTAGCAGCAGAACACAAATGGCAGCAGAACACAAAATATTTCAACACCGTCGCTACAAAGCAATACTCAACGAACTTTATTCACACTATACAAACCAAAGGAATTTCGGTCATGGACCCAAAAACAATAGCATTAGCATTCTCTAAACATTACAAGGACATCATAGGAACAAAGGAATGCACTTCGAGCCCAGACAATGCCAGGATAACCCCGAAATATATACAAGATTTGAACAACCTTCAGGATGAATTCACCCCAGACGAAATAAAAAGGTGGTATTCAAATTGGCGAAAGGAAAATCATCGGGGTCAGAAGGATTCCCAATAGAGTTCTATCAACAATACTGGTCGATAATAGGAAGCACAATATGTGCTATGGTCACTTCCACAAAAATGAACTAGACCTATGGAAATTAAATCAAGCTTGCATAACAATTCTTCCTAAAAAAAACTAGGCACAAACCATGGACGAATCGGCCTATCAGCGTAATCAACACGATAATCAAAATATTATCAAAACTATTAGCAGATAGGCTACAAACATGACTTCAAAACATTATATCGGAAAACCAAACGACATTCATCAAAGGTAGAAGCTTAATGGAAACATTCTTGGTTTCTAGGGAATCACTAATTTTACGGAAAAAAACTTAAGATATCGACTGTCTTGTACAAAGTTGACTTCAAAAAAGCCTTTGCTACAGTCTCTTAGGACTTCATCAAATATTTACTCAGAACCAAAGGATTTCCACAAAAATGGATTCAGTGGATTAATAATTTACTAATATCATCTTCATCCTTTGTACGGGTTAATGGAATATATGGCCCTCAATTTTACCATCAAAGAGGTCTCCGGCAGGAAAATCCTCTTTCTCCGTTACTTTTCATACTAACAGCGGACTACCTAAATCACTACTCACTAACAATCCATTAGACCATGGGGCAACAATATCGCTACCAACGTCTGGATATCAATTTGCGGATGACACGATACTAATATCAGATGCCCACCCAAAAAAACTACGAAATCTCATGGAAATCTTACGTGAATATGCATCTTTGACTGGCCTTTCAATTAACCCATCAAAGAGCATATTCATAACCATAAACATCCCCCAACATCTAATTCATACAATCCAAAACATCCTACAATGTAGAAATGGAACTTTTCCAATCACATACTTAGGACTTCCACTTACCATATCCAAACCTACGAAGGATTCGTTTTTGCCGATTCTAAACACCATACAACGCAGACTATCTAAATGGCAAGGAAACATTTTATCCAAAGGAGGCAGACTAACACTCATCAATACAATCATTAATTCCTTACCACTACATTACATGCAAGTCTTTCTGCTGCCAGTTTGGATACTCAAACACATAGATAGCACAAAAATGAGATTTTTCTGGAAATGAAATGACACTTCAACACAAGGAACGTGCTCTATCAATTGAAAAACAATGTGTCTACCCCAAAAATATGGAGGATTGGGGATTCTCGATCTCAGATGCCTAAACAATTCTTTCATATTGAAATGGTTGTGGACAATTTACCAACGCACAAACTCCCCCCTTTCTAGGATACTTCACCAAAACTACAATCTCCCAACTTCTCACGCAGATGAAGATCGTCAACTAATGCAAAAATACCCTTCTTTTTTCCTCAGAGATATTTTCAAAATGCTCCAAGCATTTCAAACATCGACGGACATCCAAGATGACGGAACCTACAATTGGAAATGGAGCCCTACAGGACAATATTCCTCTAAAATAGCCTACGCCTTTCTGATAAATCCTAGAATACTGGCTCACCACCACAAAGCACTATGGGGAATCATAGCTCCTCTCAAAACAAAAATTTTCCTATGGTTGATCACCAAAGAAAGATTACCTATCAGAGACTCCTTGCGTCAACGAAGAATGACACTTCCAACATACAACTGCATATTATGTTGCACACAGACTCCAAAATCGCAAGCACACATGTTCTTAACTTGTCCAACTACCCAACAGATATGGAACCAAGTGGAGCCGAACATCACGATGCATCCATCAGACAACATTCAAGACTTCTGGTTAGCTCATAGGATGTCCAGACCTGCAACTCTCCGCGATATATGGGATTCCACAATGTTAGCAATACTATGATGCATATGAAAAGAACGAAATCAAAAAACCTTCATGTCAAAATCGAGACCAATATCTCTTTTGTCCATGGAAATATCCCATGAAGCACATAATTGGATTAGTATATTAGGAGCAAACAAATCATGTACTAAAGGATGACAGTAGTAATAATCTCCCTCTCCGAAGATGTATGTAAATAAATAATGTATTCTCTTTTCTTTTTTTAATAAAAATTTAAGTAGGTATCGGCTACTTTCCTCAAAATAAAAAGACATCTACATAAAAATTAATTGATATTGTTTAAATTCATATACTAATAATAATGATGATATAATAATAATAGAAATAATTGTATATATGTCATATATCCGAAAGCTGATAAAATTTCATTAAAATTTTGTATCCATCGCATGACATAAAAATACAATGGTTACTTTCTTGACTTGTTCCCATGATGTGTTGTTGTCGTTGCAAAGTATTTAATTATCAAGAAATTTTCACCCTTATCTATAATTTGACTCAAACAATTAAGAATTGTTTTTTGAAAGTAGAAGTGTGGACCTTTCTTTCTGCTTTATTTTCATAAATTGAGACAATAGGAGTACATGGTGAAAAAAATATCTTAATAGTTACCACCACGTAAATTATTGCATCACCCGCTGAACTGAAACTTATTAAATTCTCTTCTTTTAAAATATACATCAAGAAGTAAGTGGTTTTGTATTAAAGCTCTAGAAGTTTGAGCAATAACAAAGATGGGCATTACCAATTATTCTCAGAGATAGTTGATTAAATAGTATTAATACGTCCACTGTAACAGAAACAATATTTAAAACCCCTCATTTAAAAATGGATCGGCAAAAGGTCCGCTATAAAAGACTTTATATATAGCGAATGTGAGAAAGATGCCGCTATAAAAGACATTCTTTAATAGCGGAGGTTACTCAGAATCTGCTATTGCAGATCTTTTATAGCGGATGTAGTAAACAATTTGCTATAAATGATTTTCTTTAATAAAGAACGGTACAAGGGTCTGCTATTAAAGCTTTTTATAGCGGATGTCAATGATTCGCTATAAAAGATTTTAAAAAGTTTGCTCTCACGAATCACCATACAGCTCCAATCTAATCGTTAAATCTTTTCAATGCAACGCTTCCACGGATTAAGACACTTTTTTTCTCCCAAAAAAATTTGTTCTCTATATAAACATCAACTCTTCATCATTCTTCATTCACATAAATCATCTCTCATTCTTCCTTCTTTCCGCATAAATCTTTCCTTATTCGACCTTCTTTCCACAAAAATCTTCCCTCATTCGACCTTCTTTCCACAAAAATCTTCACTCATTCTATTTTCATCTTTCCACAAAATTTTTTTCGCATAAATATTATTGTTTTTTAAGTATTACTGTAAAAATATATATATGAGTTTTGAGTATTGCTGCAAATTTTTTTTTCAAACTCGTCTAATTATTACTGTAAAAATAAAATTATGTTGTTTCATAAAACCGTTTAAAAATAAAATTAGACTGCTCAAAATCATATTTCAACTAATATACAAAGAAAAGTAAATTAAGCAATATGACATATTTGTAAATAGTCAAAAGAAAACGAATATTTCTGTAACAATGACTATCAAATCAGTCAATTTCACAATAAATACACATGCTGATTATAGTTGACCATCAAAGGGACCTGCCATTAAAGTGTCATTTTTATAGTGATGGTAGAAAGCGGTCCGCTATAAAAGATGTCTTTTAATAACGGACCTAGCCAGAGGCTCGCTATAAAAGATACATTTTAATAGTAAATGATTAATTGGATTCTCTATTAAAAGGTGCATTTTAATAGCGAGTTGTAGAACCTTTAACAACTTCTTTAATAGCCAACAATGTCTGCTACTAAAGGAGTTTTTTATTGGCTATTAAGATCAAAATTGCAGCAGTGGTCTTTAAAGGGTTTGAAATGATTCTTTAGGCTTTCCCTTACTGGGAAAAAAAGCAATGGTAGTGTACTAGTGTGCTTTATATATTTTCTTGGGCATGTGATGTGATTTCAACATAGTTTCCAGAAATTGTGCTTGTGCAGTTGTGCCATACCGGAACGAATGATAAGCAACTATGCATGCAGCACAAACAAACTGCAACCAAAGGAATACCCTTTGGCCATTTCAAGTAATTAAGCCTTTAACAAAAGGCAAAGAATGTAATGAAGTGCCTCACTATAATAATAATAATAATAGATAAAAGAGAATGGTTCTCTTTGAATATTAAATATTAGATTGATGCTTTCTTGTTACATGTCAGATGCCTGTGGATACATACAGCACAGAGAACTGTATATCCAATTTTGTCTGGTGATACGATTAAAAATGGTCCATCACCAATTCACCATGATGCAAGGTGGGGCCCACCGACCACTTGTATTTTTTATCATGCAAGAGCACATAAAAACCGACTGGAGCTCGCAAGTCACAAGGGCCATTGTGTCAATGTTCCTTTCCAAGAGATTAGATTAGATGCCTCTACATTTATGCTTTACTGTCATATGGTGTACCATATTGGGTCGGATCTAGACACCACTATTGATAACAGGATCCAACATAGCATTATCAGTACGAGCAAGAGAGATCCAAAGGGCTGCAAATTCAATTTTCGTTTAAAGTTCTTCTTGACCGTTCGATTGCGTTAAAATTCGTATTCTTCAGTTGTGAAAACACGAATTTTAACGCAGTGGATGTGCTTTTAGCCAACAACTACGGAAGCAAAAAGAAGAGTGAAGGTGACCTAATTCAATCAATTATTGTTGTGCAATTGCGTAGTGCTATCTTTTTCTATTGTATTTCAACAGTTGTTCCATCTGTTTTCAGGTAGGAGCGATAACCAACTAATCTTCTCTGATAGAGAAAGGTTTCAAAAAATATTAACACCTCATGTAGTAAGAAAAATCTTCCCTAATAATAGCAACAAAAAGTTTAGCTTTTTTTATAGAGGTGACAGAATCCGATCCGACCCGACAAATTCGTCTGATTTGGAGTAGTCCGATATGACACGGAACTCGAAAATGATCTGACATTAGATGACCTGATATCCGACACGACCTGATTTGAATTAACTCGAAACCCGAGAAAATCTGACATCAGATGACCCCATACCCGACCCGACCTGATTCGATATGACCCGAAGCCCGAATAGACTCGAGATCAGATGACCCGATGCCCGACCCGACCTAGGACGACATGACCCGAAGCCCGAAAAGACCCGAGATCAGATGACCCGATACCCGACCTGACTTGGACTGACATGACCCGAAACCTAAAATGACCTGAGATCACATGATCTGCCGACCTGACCGGACTCGACATGACCCGCAATTTGAAATGATCCGACACCAGATGAACTAAGTATCTAGTCAAATAAGTATCCCTACGAAGTTGCTTGCTCATTACCAAAATACCAAAGTTGCTTGCTTATGACTTAATTATCCCGGCTAAATAATAGCTAAGGTTTACTTGATAAATAATATAACTCAAACAATTTAATTCGATACAAAATAACAACTAAAATTTACTTGAAATACACAAACAACTCAAATATCAATTCAACATTCAAAGTTTACAAAATGTCAAAATACTCAGTTCCATTACTCCTATTCAAAATATCTAATCAAAATATAATTCAAACTGAATTATTGGAGTACTCGATCTACCATCAGCTCTATTTTGTGCGAATCTTAGTGATAGATACTCCATAATAATAAATTATTCATCTCACTTGACTGCTTATTCACAAATAAAATGTGAGCAAATAAAAAAGTATATGCAAGATCTAATTGACAAATTTGCTTTAAACATTAAATTTTTGACAGTTTTTTTTTTCTGAATTGCAAAGCATTAATTAATTTTTTTTGTCATAAGAACTACATCTTTTCTTTTATTATTTCAAATATATTTGGACCAGATTACCCCTGAAACCCAGATCATATTTGATCAGACTCGTGACCCGAGACCCGAGACTCGACCCGACTAGATTTGATCAAACTTGTGACCCAATAATCTTTTTAAGTCGATTCAAACCTGAAAAACTCGAAATCCGAAATGAGATAATTGAAATCCGACCCGATTCGAACCCGAAAGATTCGAAACCTGAGAAATACCTGAAACTAGATAATTGAAACCTGACCCGATCCGAACCCGAAAGACTCGAAACCCGAGAAATATGAACGCATGATGATCCGAAACCCGACCCGGCCTGGCCTGATCAGACCTGTGACCCGATAATCTTTTGAAGTCAAACTGACCCGACCCGTTTGACCCGCCACCTCTATTTTTTTACTATAAAGCTGATAACACATTGCTAGAAAATATTTGTAGGTATTAAATAGTTGGGCATAAACACAGGGTTTAAATTAAAAAAATGTAGTTAGGGGTAAACATAGGGTTTAAATAAAATAATGTGATATTTCCATTACATTTCCAATTATACTCCTCAACAAGTTCACAACTAAAGTATTGTTGAATTTTCCTTTCCAAAACCAACGTCAACTCAGAATTTGAAAACAAATGAAATAGCACGCTGCGAAGGAAACAACTTACTTTTGCTGAAGAGTCTCTCTGTGATTTATAGCAAATATACGGTGCATTCTAAATTAAGTTATAATATTGTGTTTACATAAAGTTGAAGGACCAAACTGAAAATATAGATTCCTTGTGATAAATTGCAATTATCTATATCAGTAAAGAAGGGGAAATTCCATAGAAAATCAAAGAAATAAGACCTTTCTTTTTTTCTTTTTTTACCTCTGCATACATTTATACATAAATATCATATAAACCTTCTTACAGATCTAAACAAATAAAAATGAATATTGCAACACAAAACAAAACAAAAAAACGGAAGAAGAGAAGCAGAAAATTTCAAATAAGATTTAAACTACCTCTCATCTAGCTTATGACACCTTTAACCCTAGCTAATCACTTAAGTAGTCCGGCCATGCGGTAAAAGCTTAAGCGCCTCCGACAATGTGTTCTTAAGTCTCCCTAAATGCGGCCGCACATTTTGTTTATCTAAATACACAGTTCTTAAAGCATCCCAGCCTTGCTTGTGTATACTATACGGGTCTTTTAATACGGGGTGATCTTTCGGGTACTGCTCGCTTAGTGTAGTTTCATCTAATTGTATCATGTACTCGAGATAGTGTATCTGCATCTCGGGTGAAGGCTCCTTAAACGTGCCTCTTGCCAGCCACTCGAGACCACCGAAAGGTACCACCTGTCAGATTAGACCAAAACACAAATGTTATTGTCGTTGTTAATGAACATTTCCGCTAACGGCTAACTTTCTGTTTTCGAAGGGAAAACAAACTTCCTAATTTTGTAAGTACTTCAGACTGGCCTTTAAACCAAAATATCAGATAAATTGCGAAAAAACAGTAATGACAATCGTCCAGTGAAAAAGAACACCTTAGTGTGAAATGACAATGTCACAATGGCATAGATGTTCTTTTCTTTTTTTTGCAGATATTAGACCAATTTTATACACAATAAATATAAATATAAAGTTCATAAGGAAACTAAAAAGCTTTAAATCCATTAGTGGATACAGCTAGACGCTTCGACCAAACATGCCGTTGAACAGACAATCTAGTTATGTCAATATATACCTGAATCAGCACGGCACCAGCTGGCAGGAACACCATGTTCGTCAATCCGGCACCATGCACGCCAATCATTACATCAGCCGAATTAACCAATCTTGCAAACTTGGCGACATCTGTGTTGATATCAGGTTCGCCAACTCTGACATCGAACCCGAGCGACATGGCCATATCCACCATCATTCTCTCATTCAGAAACGCCCTCGAATTCTTCCTAGAAATTATAAGTAGCCGCGGTTTCCTCCTAATATCCCACCGATCGCCGCTTGGGGCAGCCGTCTCCCTCTCTAAACCAAATGATTTCCTCAACATTTTCTTGAAATCTACAACCGAATAACCGTCGGGGGTTTTCGATGAGTCAACACCAAGCTCTTTGTGGAAAGTGAGACCCGCGGTGATTTGCGGGAAGCAATGGACGTCTTTTTCGTTGTCGATGTCGATTATGTCATAGTTGCTGAGTTGTTGAAATATGAGAATGTACTTGTTGATCCACCATGATTTCAGGCTGCTTACCAGAAACTGGACTTCCCCGTGATAATGGTACGAGCTGATGAATAGCGGTACCAGCACATCAGTGTAGTCATGGAACAAATTACCAGTAAAACCTACCCCAAGCAAAAAACACCATAACAGATATCAGAATACAAGATTTTTCCAGGGACCATAACAGAAATAAAAATATTACAAGGGCATGCCACAAAAAAACACCTCAAAATTAATAACAAAATGGTCTCTCTACTCTCTAGTTTCTAGAACAATCTTAAGCTTAACAGTTCTTTACCTCCGTTAGAGAACAGCAAAGCAGGAACAGAGTTGTTCTTAGTACACGATGGCGGAGGAGTCACGTGACTGAAGGGCAAAAGCGTCCATTCGCGCACGTGCGATTGAGCGAAGGCGTCGTGCTTTCTACAGTAGGGTTTGATCTTCCATTCCTGTGCCATCGGACGGGCGAAGATCCTCCCCGCCTCCCCTTCCACACGTACCTCCCCACGTGCCTCGCACGTGTCCGATCGGCGACTCGTTTCGAAGCATGTCGGTTTGCTTAGGTCCACTTCTGAGGCCAAGGCGGAGCCCGTGTGGGATTTTTCTCCTTCGTCTACTTCGTCTTTTTCTATCCCCACTGTAATTGTGAGAAACTGTGAGGGCCAAACAGTAAAATTCTGCTGGATTTGAGTTTTTTTTAAAAAAAATAGAGTGGTAAAATTAATTGGGAGATGGTGTTTAGTGCGATTGAGTGTGAGAACAATGCAGATAATTGATTCGATTGAGAAATGGAGAAAACAAGGGGTCTTGTGTTGTGTGGAAATGTCAAATTGAGCGAGGAAGAGGTAATTAGAGCGATCGAGTATTATATTCGTGCAATTGACAATAACACATTAACAGAGAAAAGTTCATGATCAATAGACTTACAAACAATTATACAAAAATTGCTGCTTAGACCAAGCTTCCCGAATTTCAGGGACATTGTTGCATGCGCAGATTTATCAATGAAATTTGCACAACATATTAAAAACGAAGGAACATAAATTCGTTGGTTCGACGCCCCAAGAATACACTAAAAAACCAAATTATGACAATAATGCAAGGGTTTAATAATTAATTTCCTGGTTTTGACTTTTGAGTGAGTTTTAAGAAAGAAAAAGGTGCATGGTGTTTTCCAGTTATGATGTGTGCGAAAGAAAATAGTGTCAGTTAAGTCGACGTCTTTTCCATACTACCCAAAAAAGAAAAAAAAGCGAACGAGAGAGAAAAATAAATAAATTTGTACAAATTTAGGCTTGCTTAGCAAAGCTTTATTATTTCTTACAAAGTCTCCAAAAGGAGAATACAAGCTGTTGTAGTAGTTACATGGAAAGAGATGAGATGGAGATAACCGCAGCCCCAAGCTAAGAGCTTTTGGTCAAATTAAGAGAATAAAGAGGAATCAATTTCATAAAGCAAAAGTGGAGTTAGAGAAAAGTTCGCATGCAGTTTGAATAGTAGTAATTTGCTGAAATTCATTTGCATGTGTAAAAAAAAAGAAAAAGGAAAAATAAACAATGTAATTCCATGCATTTTCTTGCTAGATCCTTCCAAAATTAGAGATTTCAGTAAAAATTCGCCGCATGCAAGGTTTCCACTTGCTTGTAACTTGTAAACTTTGGCGATTTTCTTCTTCTAACAAAGCCCAAAAGAGAGAAGAGAGAAAAACCTGTTTCGGTCTCTTTGAGTTGTTCAACAGAAAATCTCTTAAAATTGGGTTTTAATTCTTCTCCATCTGTATCAATTTCTTTCTCTGTTTTCCCTGCATGAAATTCCCAACAAATCTTTACACACAAAAGTCAAAACCTCGATGGAGCAAGAGAGTGTTAGTGAAACAGTGAAAGCGGAAGAAATAGGAAAGAGAGACAGAACCCACCATTGCCATAAGGTGCAAATCTAGCTCTGATTAGAGAGAGAATGCATAGAGAGAGAAGCATGAGAGCGATGAGGCTCACATTTCCAAACCTCCTTGCCTCTGTTCTCAGTTGATTCCTTGATCCCTTCATTTCTCCTCCTTTTTCTTCTGTTTCTCTCTCTCTCTCTCTCTCTCTCTCTCTTGGGGTTTCTCTCCTTTTATGTATTTCTTTCTAACCCTTTAGTTCAATTTTATTTATGAAGGTTTGAATGGATCTTTGTTAGAGAGACTCAGAGACGCTGCATGCTGTAATTAAGCTTGACAAGGTAAACAGATGGAGTTGGTCATGGTTGACTATATATGAGAACCACTATATAGATATAGTTTGGTTGCGTTGCATATGAATATATGATCATAAATCATAATGCCGTGTTGTATTTCTTATTTCTTATTTATATTTATATTCAACTATTCACTTCTTTTTCAGAAAAATACGAAATATTTTCCGGATTAGAGCGTCGGTGGGTCAATGGTTCTACGATATCTCTCTCTTTTTTTTTCGTTTGGATATATATATGTATAGCGTTAAATATTTGTCGCTAGCCCATTTTTTCTGGGATAATTAGCCGTATTTGTAATATATTATTTGAGGTTTTTATTCTACACATATTGCAGCTAAAATCATGAATAAAATATTATATGGATAAAAAATTAAATAAAATGTGTGTGAACGAGAATATTGTAAAGGAGTTGAGTAAAACCAAACGCAAATGTCGAATACATTTCTCCTTAAATAATTTATACTTATATAACTATAATGATAATACAGTAATATTTGTTTGAATATGTTATATTATTATATTTATAAATTTTGGATTATAATTTATTATTGTTTGTAATTTTATAACAAATTTGAATCAACAAATGTGATTCAAAATCTGCGTCATCGACCTCCATTGATAAATATTTGAATTTTGAAATAAGAGAAGATTTGAAAAAACAACTTGGAAGTAATTAACTTAATTACGTAGAAACCACATAAACTTAGAAGAAGCTTTGGGCACGTTATGTGTCTGTTATTTGTCTAATTGTCTCTTAATTTCTTAGGGTTTTGCATATATTTTTAATTTTAAATTAAGTCAAATGATAATTTCGCTAACCATTGGGAAGGAAATTTAAATGATGAAATTTGTATTCGGACGGCTTCAAAAAAACAATTTTCATTATATCAACTCGTAAATAATATCAAGAGAACATTCTTTTTGGTGCATTATTAT
This sequence comes from Eleocharis quinqueflora, assembly GCA_964058865.1. Lineage (NCBI taxonomy): Eukaryota > Viridiplantae > Streptophyta > Magnoliopsida > Poales > Cyperaceae > Eleocharis > Eleocharis quinqueflora. The sequence goes on from CAXKVX010001405.1 coordinate 25,249, forward strand.
AATTATTTGAACTATTTTTTATTATCAAATTCGTAGAGACTATTGATTTTCAAACGAACACTAGGCAATGTAGTTAGCACGACGGAGTCAAGTCATGCTTTCATAAATAATACAACATAAATCAACAACATGTGCATTCATTAATAAGCTCATGACACCAATTAATACCACTTATATGTGGCATAATAACGGTACTTAGTCTTAATGGGAAATGGAGGAGAAGTGAGGATACATCATACATGTACAGTAGTACAATAGCCCATAAACTAAACAATACACTATACACCTCGCTTTAAAGAGCAACAATGCTAATTCAGTGATTCAAAAAGGGGGCAAGATCTGCTCATGAAGTTAATTTAATGTAGCTTTTGCTTTCGATTAGTGATCGATAACAGATAAGGCAGGCTAATTACAAACGGAAGCTTAATTAATCTATTCTCTTGGACCAAGCTCCCACACTTTGGTCCCGGCTAGAAATTTGTAATCTATTATCTTTACTCTTTTTTATAAATTTGTAAACTTTTTGTCTCATTCCGAAAGAAATAAGAATTAATCCACGATCCTAATTTCAAAAATTTGACTGTCATAGCTCTATTTTTCTGCGTTCAACTTTCAGATCATTCGCGGTGCAAAAACAAACGAAAAATGATTTAAGTATCGTGCAAAATTTAAAATCTCCGTTCACGTCTGAACGCTACGTTCAGAAAACGTTGTGAACGCTACGTCTGGACGCACGTTCAGACGCTGCATTCGAATGTGAACGCATATTTCAAAGTACTTGGTAAATTTGTTTGCTCTGTCAACTCGAGTGATCTCGATTCCTGAACATGTACATCTAAACTTGATGAATATCGAACGCAAAGTCTTGAATGCAATCTTCGATCAGCAAAACAAAAAATCTCATTTAGTGTTCATCTTTTATTGCGACCGCAGAAAGTAAGGAACTTGTGCCAATTAGTATAGATGGGGTCCCTAGATGTACCCATGTTTTATTTGACAATAGATCTAAGACATAAATGCAGCATTTAAAAAAAACAAGAAGCCTTCTACAACCGTAGAAGTCTACAACTATTCGTACAAGTAGTTGATGATGCAACGGTATCAACAATATTTGAAATAAATAAATTTATAATAAATATGAAGTAAATAAATTTAGAACTATTTATTATTTGTAAATATGAAATAAATAATTTATAATAAAACGTAGAGTCCAATTGTACATATTGTGTATAATATTCTTAAAAAGAATGAAAAAATATCAGTAAACAGAGGCGCCTCCAAGTGTGGAGGTAGGTGAGAGTGTCAATAAATTCGTTTATCTGGCTATATGCGTTCAATTGAATTTAATTTGCACATTGTTGTAGTTATTATGCACATTATTTTTTTAGGATGCATATTTTTTTGTTATTATGCATCTAATTGATTGAACGCTCGACTGAAAATGCCCGACTGAATTCAATGGACGAATTCAGTGGCATTAAATTTGCACATTATTGTAGTTATTATGATGCACATTGTTGTTGTTGTTATGCACATTATTTTTATTATTGTGCACATTATTTGAACTATTATGTATGTTAACTGTTGTGCACATTATGAAACTATTATGCATTATTTTTGTTGTTATGCGCATTATTTTTATTATTATGCATCTAATTTTTATTATGCACATTATTCGAACTACTACGCATGTTATTTCAACAATTATGCACGTTATGAAATAAGTGTGAATAGATATAAATAACCGGTATCAATATGGCGAAACAACAATGTGCGTGATAACAAAAATAATGTGCAAAATAACTACGATAATGTGCAAATTGAACTCAATTGGACACTTCTAGTGAAATCGATGATGGTATCGCTATATCATTTCTCTTATTTGATATATCAACTGATATAAGTTGTATTCGCTAACAATAAAAT
>CAXKVX010001406.1:0-164149 GCA_964058865.1 Eleocharis quinqueflora
ACATTGCTTGCTCCATTCCTCGATATCAATCTCCTGCCAGCTGTACGGCCCTGCCACTGCATTGCCCCACGACTTGCACACCCGCGGAATAACCGTCAGCTTGTCCTGGAGGGACAGGTTGCGAAATATCAGCCCCAAAGCATCTGGTATTAACTCCTCCCATACTCTGAGATCACTGCTCTCCCCCATTTATTTCTTGTTATACCGACCTGTTTTGAGAACTGAGATTTAATCAGTGTTAGTGGTTTAAGGCTGAAATGAGATGCAGTTGCAATTGAATGGAAGAAATTTGTAAAGGAAAAGGCTGCTGGTACCGACTAATTCAGGACTTTTGAAGGTGTTTTTCTTAATACTGTTTCAATTGCTTATAGATCAGGGATTTTAAGAAACTTATAATAAATACTAAGGGATCATTATTTTTTTGTTCTTTTTATGAGCCTATAGTTTTATAAATCGAGAGAGACAATTAGAGCAATAGAGACCAACGCTTCACTTAAGTTTTGATTGGTTGAGAGTGCACACAATGAATCGTCAAACCATCAAAGAAAGTATAAGGACTAGCTTCAAAGTCAAATTTGAGGAAATATTTATCTCTTTTGAGAAATGGATTTGATTTGTCGCATGAGCTGAAGTATACCAGACACTACCAGCTGCGCTGTTGTTTCTCCCAATATGGAAAAAAAAAAACAAATACACAATCGTTGAAATAAAATTCGATATATCTTGGGAAAGAAAGGAAAAAATAGATAAAGAGTTATCTTGGCAAGTAAGAAGCAATGATTTTTAGCGAATATCTAAAAAAGATAAAGAGTTGTTTTTATTTAAAGTGAGAGCACCAAAAAATAATCTCCTTTAAATCGATGGGCGTAAGAATTAAGCAAAACCAAAATCAAAACAAAAAAAAAGGCACAGTGGAGAACCTATTGCCTCTAGGGAATTCTGAGATCAAGAAAATCTCACAAACCAGAGCCTATCCACATGAACATGCAACCAAATCAAAAGAGAGGTCGATAGCAAATAGAAATTCAAATCAAGGGAAAGGAAAGGCACATATACCTTCCCACAAGAGGACAAAGGCTACAGGAAAAGAAGTTCACTAGCTGTGTTTATTTTTCCTGAGGTAAAAAGAAAAGGAAAAAAGGGAGAAATGAAAGAAGAAAGATCGAACCTTTTCGCCAATTGGCACCGGCCCACTTTGTCCCCCAAACGAACAGACAACATTAAAAGAGAAAAAGCAAACACCTCTGAGCTTTCTAATATTTCTTTTTCTTTTCCCAACAGATTAAAAGAAAAGCAAAGAAGAAGGGAAAGGTAAAAAAAAAAAAGTAGAGAGCAAAAAAGATGCGAAATGATACCGAATAGGGAAGGTAACGGGAGGCGAGGTGGTTGGATCTGCCACGCGAGAGAAAGGAGAGCTGGAGAGAAAGAAGGGGAAGCTGAAGCTCAACCAATGAGACAAATGAGAGGTGGAAAGGAAAGAAAGGGATAGCTGTGGTGGCACTGATACTACTAAAAAAGGGAGCAGAGCGGGTAAACCACGAGTACACCATTGATTGTGCACTCATCTCTTCCATCGTTGGATAATTGATATAGATTTATTTGAGTGACTCTCTCTCCTCTGTTTTTTTTTTTTTTTTAGGGGATCTCTCTCCTCTGTCTGATTTCTTTTCTATTTCCGTGCAAACAAAGAAATCAGTAAATTTTGTGGGCCCCACGGATATAAAGAGAGGGAAAATTTTGGGTACTCAATGGGTAAACTGAATCCAAATTTTCGGTCGCTCTTTAGTCTTTTACGTTCATCGCACTAAATCTGAATTTTTAATTTGTTTTAAAATTTAATCAAACTAAATTTTAAAAATACAATCTCTCTGGTCAAATTTGATTCGTTCATTGCTTACATCAAAGTGAATTATGGACGTCCGATTTGTGTTGCGCGATAACAGATTTGAATTCGGGTAAACTTAGTCCTCTAGATCGTCTGTATTATTTAATTAATCGAGATTGGTGAAAAATTGTTCATTTTAACTTTTGTAGTGTTTTTCAAAAATCACTTTTCACCAGTCTCCATAAATTGAACGATTCATATAAGCTAGAGTATCCAGTGTACTCATCTTTTAAAGTATCAAAATTTTTGCCATAAAAAATCATAACTTTTTTGAATTCATACTTATAATAATTATTGACTATTGACTGTATGCATACATGCTTTATTTTTTTTAGTATATAAGATATTTAGAAGGGAAAATTTTGGATACTCCAAAAGATCGATACACTGTGTACTTCGGTTCATCTGAACCGTTTAAATCATCGAGATTGGTGAAAAGTCATGCACTTTAACTTTGGTGCGTTTCTCAAGAAATCACTTTTACGATCAGAATTGTTCACATGTTTTGCAATCAGAACATTTTTCAGTTTAGAATTTGTATTTCTAATTATATTCGTCTAAAAACACATGTGAACATGAATGTTATAAAATATAGTCATTATTGCAAAAGAATTAAATTAAAAGTCATAAATATTATTTTTATTTTCCTAAAGTCAATCATGAAAAAATATTTCACCTTTTGAACGTTGAAAATTTTATTAATTAAAATATTAATAATTTAATATAAGAGTTTGATTCTATTTAGGTGAGTTTTTATAACGACTTTGACTGTGCTCGTCGAGACTGTAATTAGTTTTTTTTATCGTCGCAAGTCATCAAGCTGTAAATGTCTGAGTTTACTTCCACCGCGTCGAGTCTAATTTGCGATCGGAGAAACGAGCCATTCAAAATTGATTCTGACACAAACACATGATAAAAAATTATAAATTAAGACAAAAGTTGAAGGTGGAGCCAAATTTTAGATGTGCGTTTCTCCGATCACAAATTAGACTCGACGCGATGAAAGTAGACTCGAATATCTACAATTTGATGGCTTGCGACGATAAAAAAGAATTAATTATGATCCCGACGAGCGTAGTCGAAGTTTGTAGAAAAAATGCTAATCGTACTTAAATATTTTTTTGTAACAACTTCAGCTAAGCTCGTCGGCATCATAATTAGCCTTTTTTATCATCGCAAACCATGAAGCTATAGGTATTCGAGTCTACTTCCATCGAGTCTGTTTTGCGATCGGAAAAATGAGCAATTCAAAATTGAATCTGACGTAAACTCATGATAAAAAATGCTAATTAAGGTATAAGTTCAAGATGGAACAAAATTTGAGATGCACATTCCTCCGTTCGTAAATCGGACTCAACGTGGTGGAAGTAGATTCAGTTATCTACAACTCGATGATTTGCGACGTTACGCAGTCGAATTCGTTACAAAAACTTACCTAAATATAACCCAACTCATCAATTAAAATATTAATATTTTTATTATTACAAAAATGATGTAGAGATGCAGCGCAACACCATTTTAATCCGGAGACTTTGTTTCCAGAGTTAATCCGAAAACAGTGATTCCGAAGTTAACTCCGAAAACAGTAATTCCAAAAGGGCCAATTTGGTGATTTCGAATCAAATTTTGACAGTTTGGTAGTTTTTTAATTTATTTTTGTTATTAATAAAAATTTCGGCAGAAATAAAAAAGATGCATATGCATAACCGTTAAAATATTTTTGTATTCAAAGAAACAAGTGAATCGAGTTGTTCGCTGGTTCTCTACTTCTCTTTCCTGTATGGGCCCACCGGATTAAATACTTTTCTTTTGCACATAAATTAAGATGATAATGTGAGATCCATTTAATAAAATTTGGCAAAAATATTTCAAAAAATGAATACATCGAGTATTTTAGTTCAGTTTGATCTTTCAATTAATTGAGATTGATGAAAATTAATTCACTTTAATTTTTACTTTGTTTCTAAGGAATCACTTTTTACCAGTCTCGATTAATCGAGATTGGGAGATTGGTTCTCTATTTCTCTTTCTTGTATGTGGTCTATCGGATTAAATACTTTTATTTTGCACGGAAATTAAGATGATAATGAGAGAGACATTTAATAAAACTTGGCAAAAATAGTTCCAGTGATGAATACATCGAGTACTTTAGCTCACTTTGATCGTTTAATTAATCGAGATTAATGAAAATTGATTCACTTTAATTTTTACTGTGTTTCTAAGGAATCACTTTTTATCAATCTCGATGATTTAAAGGCCTAAATAGACTAGAGTACCTGATGTACTCATCTTTTGAACTATCCAAATTTTTGCCATAAAATTTATATCCAATTATTTAAATTTTGAGTGCATTATCAAATGATACCCACACTCTTTCCACTAAAAAATAACAGTTTGGATCATGTCGTGAATAGTGCTATCAAGATTAGTGATTGAAATAGTGGTTATTTTTTGCTATCTAGGTTAGTGCGAAAATAATGCTAATTTTATGCTATATAGGTTAGTGAAAATGTTGTTTGGATTGCACATTTGAAGTAGTGATAGTGAAAATTAGTAAAATAATGAATTATTTTAGTTTTTAATGCATAATAACAAATATCAATAAAAATAAAATAATGACAATTACAATAATAATAATAATTATAGTAATAATAATAATAATAACAAAAACAATAATAATAATAATAATAATAATAATAATTTTTGATAACAATTGTTGATTTTTTATATAAATTAATTCACAAATAGTCTTTAAAATATATAGAAAAAAAGGCTTACAAACAAAATTTTAACTTACTGATAGAATGCGTTTCAGTTGGAACAAAAGTTGTGTTATATAAATAATTTATTTCATTTCAGAAATGATCTTGTCATTTAATCCTTAATCTTATTATATTAATTAAATCTAAATGAGTTAAGTATAAATTGCAAAAGGTGTCCGCGCAAAGAACGAACATTTAGAAGCAATGGTGGCGGTTGATGTGCCACAATGGGTTCAAATGATACGACTGAAACTTTTATTTCTCTTTAATATTTACTTAGATTGTGATATATTTATACTAATATTTACTATTTCTACTATTTGAACCCACTATTTTTTTCTTGAATTTCTCTTTATTGACCTCTAATATTGGAGTAATGAAAATGTACAAATATTTATTAGTAAAAGAAGGGCTATCTAAAAATAATTAATTGACACCACTAACATCTATTCCTAGCTCTGTCACTGTTTAGAGGTTCCATTTTTTTTCATATTCATACTATTAATTTGACCTGCACCTAATGGTTTTAGAAAATGCTAATATCCGATTAGTAAGATGTATATTTTGAAATTCATAATAACTTATTTTTCATTTTTTATCAGATACATAGTATAAAATTTAGTTACTTGTATTTGTTTACATAAGGTAGTATTGAAAAACAAATAGATTTTGTGCATTCTATACGATTACTAAATTAGAAAAGTTTTTCATTATATCTGAACTATGTTCATGTAATTTGTTTTTGTATTGTGTAATATTTGATCTGTATCATATGATTCATATCCAAAAAATTAAAAGAAATAAATATTTGGTTTGACCAATATTCGATTCGTTTGAAACTTTACGTTGAGAGGGTGGCAACACCAAAGACTCGTTTGGCAATAAAATAGAATAAATTTAAGGAAAATGTTCCTTCGATCTCAAATTCGATATTGTCATCGATACTCACTGGACATGTCCAGTTGAGTTCCGATGAAAATTTGTTTTACTTATGATGCATATTGTTTTCGATATTATGCATGTTGTTTTTGTTATTGTGCATCTAATAACATGCATAACAGTCAAATACTTATGATTTATATGTTAAGTTTATTATGTTTTTTGTTCTACTTATGATTTATTATTAAAATTTGTTTTACTTATGATGCATATTATTTTCGTTATTATGCATTTTGTTTTTATTATTATGCATCTAATAACATGCATAACAGTCAAATACTTCTGATTTATATGCTAAGTTCATTATGTTATTTTGTTATACTTATGATTTATTATGTTTTCGTTATTATGCATGATGTTTTTGTTATTATGCATGTTATTTACTTGTATAATAAAAAAATAGCATGCACAATAACAAAAACAAAAACAACAAGCATAATAACTAGAACATTTTTTCAAAATAAATGCAACTGGATTCGTCCAGTCCGCATCGATGAGCGTAGCGACATTCGTTTTCAGTGGAGCGTCCGATCAATTATATGCATAATAACAAAAATAATATGCATAATACAAAAAACAACATGCATCATAAAAAAAACATGCAAACTGAATTCAACTGGACATGTCATGTTGGTATCGATATATCAGCTCCCTAAATTTAAACCACACTAAGGAGCTATGTTTATTTCGCAAAAATAGCCTAAGAAAGTTTAATTCAATGTGTTATTGTGATTTAAATTTAAGATGCGAAGAAATAATAAGTGTGGGTGTTAGAATATAGATTGGAGATATTATTTGGTGTACAATTGTGGAGATAATTAGTATTATAATAGAGGGTAGGAGATATTAGAGAGAATTAGTGTTGGAGGTGTTTAGCTTAGTAATTTCATCAAGTCTATAAATAAATCATTGTATTTGTAATCAATACACAATAAGATCAATACAATTCATTTCTCCAATCTATATTCTAACACTAAATAATATCTCCACAATTGTACACCAAATAATATCTCCAATCTATATTCTAACAGTGGGACAAAAAGTGTAAAAGAATATATTAATTCCCGCTAAATAGTTTTTGCTCTAAAAGAATAAACAACAAAAGAAACTAAGAGCATCTCCATCCCAGAAACTCGTGGAGTTTCTAAATAGTTGACACATCAGATTTAGAAATTGTATCTTTCTTTAGTTTATAAACTTCCATCTCTGAAACTAAAAGATTAGAGTTTCTTAATTGTCACATCAGCAAATATAACTAGTGTTGTGAATGACCGGTCAATTTTAGTCAATGATTAAGTCACGTCAAAGTTTATAAACTCTAGAGAAAAGTTGCTAAATAAGAAATTATGGAGCAAAATTGCAAAATAAAAAACTCATTTACATCCCTGAAATTCATTTAGAAACTTTCACGTCAGATTAGAAACTCCAAGAATTTCAGAAATGAAGATGCTCTAAGAGATGAGTTGCAGTCAACGCCATCGAAATTTACAATAGATAAATAATGTAATAGAGAATGAGACTTTTTAACTTGGTAACATAGATATAAAAATCACACGTTCAAAAATCTCGAATGCTAGATTCTTATTCTTAATAATAAATACAGATCCAAGTTGGAATGTAAGAATTTAGGGGACCGGTTCAACCAATCTGGTATGAAGGAACAAATATGATTGATGTGTGTGTTGCTAGTGTCTAGCACCTGGTAAGCAGAGTGTGGAGCCATGACTGATCGCTGTCTCTGTCTCTTATAAACGAATTGGAAAAGGAATTTGAACGAAAAAGACAAATCGACTAGAAATGTAGAATTAAAATTAATGCTTTTACTGTGTTCACTTATATACGCGGAAAAGAAATTGTCTATTTTTTTGTTGTTGTTCTGTGTTGATATGGATCTGTTTTATATGGATATGGATCTGTTTTATGCTACACAACAGTATCTACCACACAAGTAAATCCATACCAGCAAAAGGCGTTACTCAAATCAGAAATTTGAAAGTGCAAAAAATAGTTAAGGGGCAACACTATTTGATATTGAAAGCTTATGTTCTTAAAATGTTCAAATGATGCAAAAATCTGGGTTTTATTGGTTTCGTATATATAAATGTACATGCAAAAAAAGTATCTTTACAAGGTTGAGTGAGTTATTAGTGCTAGACGTGACAATATGTTATATATCTAACTAATTTTGATAAAGATTTGGGCATAAATATTTTTTCCATTTTTAACTAAATAGTGACAATTAACCTATCTATAAACTCGCTTTATTGACTTATATTCCTAGTTGCTATAAAATAAGTAAATAAATCAAAATGAGCATGACGAAAATTGATGTGTGAGCATCCATTTGAGTGCATGTGCATGAAGATTCAACACACCTTACAATAGTTCAACATGTTATAGTAAAAATTATCTATGAGAATCAGCACAACACGTTGTCGCTTCACAGTGAACAACTACATAATTAATCAATTGAAAAATTGGACTAGTCATTAAATTAATTTGAGTACTTTAACAGATCCCATTCACATTTTATTGATCAGGTAGTAAAAATTTACAAAATAATTAGTGTATTTGTGCGATTTGTCAAATTTTTTTGCGAAATAATCATGTATATTTGAAAATCTGTGTTATTTTGTCCTTCCCTGAAAAAAATTTATAAATCTTGCCCTCCCCTGACGAAAATCTTGAATCCGACCCTGCATATATATACACATAATATTTATTTAATTTCAAATGTAACTAAGTACTTAAAGATGCAACTATTACTTTTATCTATAAGTACTTCAATAAAATTTCTACAACCAATTTAAGGTTTAAAAATTTAACTAATTTTCTCAATTCATGTTCATAGATACAGACCCATACCCTTTTTAAAGAAAAATATTGGGAAAATCCAACAAATTTATCAGTAATTTTTTTACTAAATTTACCTGATTTTTACTTTTGATAGATGTAATTAATGCTTGCGTTTCACAACTGCACTAAAGAAGAGATGCATTTAGTAAGCTCGTTGAATAATTACTTATCTGCAACTTTAATTATCCCCTACAAAATCATGATCAGAAAATTTCATATAAAGTTTTTTATTCATGTAAATTTAATATAACAAATAAAGTAAAAAGAGTATAAGACTTGTTTATATCTTATAAGAATTAACATATTTATTAACAATTTTTTTTCTTATAGTGCTTTCGAGAAGAGAGGAGTGAAGAAAGTCACTGCCAAGTGAAAAAAAAAGACACAAATGAGGATTATTGTTACAATAACGTTTAGTTTAAAAAAAATGCAATTATGAGAGAACAAAATGACAATACGATTCTAGGTATATAGCGAGGAGCTTGTGGTTACACAAATAAAAATACAAATTGAAAGATACAAGATAACAACAGCAAAAGGAGAACCCTTCAATTATGGCGCATGAGAGAGGAAGACTTATAGAAGACTTATAGGAGAAATTTGCAACAAATTTAGGATAAATTTGCAACAAATTTGAGTCTAAGGAACAAATTACCAAAAATTTTGCGGTGAGTCAATGATACAAAAGATTTGCAACAAATTTGAGAAGAAAGAAGAAAAAGGCTTTCAAATGTACTATATTTACCTACATTTAATTTCAATTTGTTGTTATCTGTAACTAAAATTACAAAAGATTTAAATTATGATGTTATTTTCTCATCTCAAGATGTGAAATTTTAGTACAAAATGAACATGAGGATGATTGGTGAAGGAAAATCAGATAATGGCCTTTATATTTTAAAATTTTCAAATAAAGCTTTTGTTGCTAATAATAATGTAGAACAAAATAAATTGTGGCATTGAAGGGATGGTCACCAGTCATCTCTCTGATAATATTTTAAATAAGTTATTTGTTTTTTTTTTCAATTTAGATTCAAATCACTATGATATTTGTAGTTTTTCAAAACAAATCAAACTACCATTTTCTTTACCTACCAATGAAACCACAAAAAATTACCACAATAGACTCTTACAATTGTTTTAAATATTTTATTATATTTATTGATGATTTTTCACGCACCACTTGAAATTACCTTCTTAAATCCATAAATGAATTTTTTCTAAATTTCAAGAATTTTCAAACTTTGTTGAGGAACAACATGATACCAAAATTAAAATATTTAGGTTCGACATTGTACTTAATATGTCAATAAAAAAAATTTAGAGTTTTTCAAACAGAAAAGAATTTTTCATCAAACAACATGTATAAATACACCTGAACAGAATGGAGTGTCAGAAATAAAAAATTGTCACATGTTAGAAGTTACTATTACTTTTTCAATCATATGTTCCAAATTTTTTTTGGTCAAATGTTATTTTAATTGCTATTTATCTTATTAATCGATTACTTAGCACACATTTTAACAATAAAAGTCAATTAGAAATTTTAAACAAAAGAAAAATGAACTTAGATCATCTTTGAGTTTTTGGATGCACATGTTTTGTACACATTAAATGACAAGATAAATTAGATAAAAATGAAGTAAAGACTAGATTTGTTGGATATTCTTTAAAAAAAAAAAAAGGATATAAATCTTATGATTCTAATACAAAAAAATTAGATATATCCAGAAATGTATCTTGTTTTGAAAAAGTACCATTTTATGAAAAGAAAGAAAATTTGCAACCTAGAAATGATATTGCTATTCTAGAACTAACATTTTTTTTAAGGTACAAAACTCAAGAAAATCACACAAGTGCATATGATGAGGAGTTGCACTCGGGGGGAGAAAATCAATGTGAGGAACAAATAAATGAGACAGAAGAGCAACGCACATGGAGATAAAGTCAAGAAAATACAAGTCTTAGGAGGTCAGTTCGGTCAACACATCCATCATCCAGGTTACGTGATTTTGTCACATACAATGTAAGATATCCAATTCAAGATTATGTTTCTTATGTCTCCTTAAAATACAAAGCCTTTTTTACCAGTATCTCTGAGCTTGAATAAACCACATTTCAAGAAGCAAAAAATAATCCCGTTTGGGATCAAGCAATTAAAGAAGAATTATAGGCTCTTAAAAAAAATAACACATGGTCTATTGTCTCTGTACCAAATGGAAAGAAACTTGTCGGATGTGAGTGGATTTATAAAATTAAATACAATAGCAATGATATTGTAGAAAGATACAAAGTTATACTTGTTGCAAAAGGCTTTATCCAAACGTATGATATTGACTACCAAAACATTTTCTTTTGTTACCAAAATGAACATTGTTAGAGTTCTTTTATCAGTTGTTGTTAACTTGAGATGGAGTTTATTTCAAATGAATGTTAAGAATGCATTCCTTCAAGATATTCAGGAGAAGAGGTTTACATGACTTTACTTTCAGGTCACAAACATGAATTTGACAAAAACCTAGTATGTAAATTACATAAGTCAATTTATGGCTTAAATCAATCTCCTCTCGCATGGTATGTCAAACTTGGCCACTCTCTTTTACTTCACAATTTTAAAAAATGTTATGCTGACTCATTTGTGTTCATTAAACACACAAACATTTCAATTATGATTGCTCTAGTTTATGTAGATGATATAGTTATCATTGAAAATAATATTGTAGAAATTGATAATGTTAAAAGAAACCTAAAAGAAAAGTTTGACATCAAAGACTAGGAATATTCAATTACTTTCTAGGTATTGAAATTGCTCATTCTTACAAAGATTTATTTTTTCTCAAAGAGAATATATCCTTGACCTTTTAAATGAGATATGTAAATTTGGAATAAAACCTGCTAATACTTCTATGGATACCAATAATAAACTTGAATCAGAAAGTGGTGAAACTTTAAAGGATATATGATAGTACCAAATATTGGTAAATTAATTTATGTAACTATCACTAGACCATACATAACTTTTGCTGTTGGTACAGTAAGCCAATTCATGCATGTATCAAGAACCACTCATCTAGATGTAGTAAACTAAATTATTATGTATCTAAAGAGATCTCCTGAAGAAGGAATATGGATGAAGAAAAATAACACTAACAATATTTCCGCTTACTCTGATAAAAATTGTGTTAGAAATATTGGGGCTTAAAGTGCAAGATTAAGGTCAAATAATAAGGCGGAAGCGTTTTCAATCAACAATTCCAGTTTAAAGCTTTTAGATCTTAATCACCTAGTCAAGAGTTAAACCAAGCAAGTTCAAAAAGTAATAGAGCAATTTACAAATCAACAAAGAGCAAAGTAATAAAGAAAGAGAGAGTAGAGAGAGAAAGAGTAATAAAGAGAACTAAAAGAACACGCAATGTAATGTGGTTCGACCTATCAATCAACTAGGCCTATGTTCACGGGTTTACCGGAACCAAATCCTCCTTCCTGGTTCGATTTCACTATCAAAACAAGTGTTTTTTATAATTTCGAAACCAATCTTTGATTTCTTCTAAACAAGCAAATCAATCTTCGACTCTTAGACCAATGTAAGGGGCAACACCACTCTACACGGTAAACGGTATGATTGACATAACAATCTAGGACAAGGATTCATCATTTGACAACACAAATGTGATGCACCAAAAGGCTAGAATCTAGCTAAATGAAAGTTCTCGGATTGACAATTAGACTTGTTATTCTAATGCTCTCAGGTTTAGGTAGCAGAAGGAGAAGGTTATTTGGCTCTTTGTTGTGCTCAATTTGATGCTTGAAAGCTTGTGGGGGTGTTTGAAACCCTGCTAGTTCGTTTCTGCATCATATATATATAGGCTGGACACTTCTTGGAGTATTGATCCCTTCAAAAATGACTATAGCATTACAGAATGGTTGTAACGCCTTGGCTGATCCGTTATAACGGGTTGGAGTTCTTCCATCTTTGCTCTTTTGTGCTTCTGTAGCTGTCTTGTGGGTCAATCTGAGCAGGAATCCGTTACAACAAGTTGGAAGGCGTTGTGACGCCTTAGGGTAGCATTACAGTAATGTTGCTATCTGCCAAATGCATGCTTATGCACTGCCTCCCTCCTTCTGACTTGTTGTGACGGGTTGTGAAGCGTTATGGTAACGTTGTGCTCTGTGGAACAATGTGAAGCCATCCCTTGATGTCTTGAGCATGTCTTGACTTGTGTTGAGCATGTTTGAGCATTGTTTGAGCATGTGCAACATCATGTTGTACCTGTGTTAACCTGCAACTTCACCAAAACTCATGTGCAAGGTTAGTACTGATTTGTTTTGCAAATTGTCAAACAAGATGAGTTTAATTCAACAAACTCCCCATTTTGACAATTTGCAAAACCATATGAGATGTGCATATCAAATGATGCACATCATAGCAAATTGAACTGGAAGTTTTGATCGAAAATCAACCACATGATACTGCACATTCGTAGGCGGGAATCTTGTGACATGAAAAAGTAAGAAACAGAACGTAGTTGCAAGGTCAAGTGCATAGGCAGAATACCAGACAATGGCTTCAACAACTAACAACTAGTGAGCTAGTATGGCTCAAGCAAAATGACCTTGTATACTTATATGATTTGTCAAAACTTTTAATAAAATAATCATGTATATTTAAAATTGTGCATCATTTTGTCGCCCCGAAAAATATTATAGATCTTACCCCTCCTGACAGAATTCTAAATCCGCCCCTGCCAACTATAACACATAGATTTGCCCCTAACTCTAGTTGTGAAATTTATTGTGCAAAAACTAACATATGGTAAATTATACAACAAAGAAACAACTAATTAATACATTTCTGTGAAATCTCAAAGATATACATTCAATTATTATTATTATTATTATTATTATTATTACAGGTTACTATGTTAACAACAAACTTCTTCATCTAAACAGTGAATTAAAGCAATGATCTCTTTCAGGGGCGAATTCAGAATTTTTGTCAGGATGGTTCAAAATTTACGATTTTTTTTCAAGGTGGTTCAAAATAGTGCATTTTTTTAAAACAAAATTAAGTTATAAGAATATTTTAAAAAATTCAAATATATGATTAATTTTGAAAAAAAATGTTCTGAGTCAGATGAACCACTCTGCTTTCACGTAGCTCCGTCCCAGATCTCTCCAGCTAGCTAGCATTGACATTTCATGAAACACAATAGTTGCCTGGAATAACAAGAACTTGCAAAGAAAGCGCCAGATCCTATTTAGCCTTAATGCATGCATGCATATAACTTATAATTATAGGCTCAGTTTCAGACAGACAGACACACACACAGTCATATTATCATATTGTCACTCATGCATATTGCTAAGTTTCTAAAACCAAGTTCCGTTTGACACGCTGCATGAAGCATGATTGTTAATTTTCAACAGTGGCAACGGTGCTGGAGCAGCAAACCAGATCTTCTACCGCGCAGTACAAACACTGTGCGCGTTGCACGGTAAATCTCAGTCTTTGATTTGCATCAAGATTCGTGCAAACTAAACTTTATAATATCAGACCTCCTGAATCAAATTTGAGCCGTCCGTAGCCTACAGCGCAAAAAATCATGAACGTATATTAGTACTGCGCGGTAGAGAATCCTCTTCCCTGGAGCAGGGACGCAAAAATGCAATATGCAGGATACGGATCTGATAGAAAAAATTAAAATAGATATATTAGATCAGGTTAGATTAGATTAAATTAGAGGCATGAGTCAGGGAAAGCTGTGGTGCATGTGAGAGCATGAGACCCATGTTCACACGTTGTTTTGATTGTTTTGTAGCTAGCGAACCATGCATCTGTGTGTCATGCTTCATTTTTTTTTTCAATTTCAATTTCAATTTCAGTTTCAATTTAGATTTCATGCATAGATGCTTCCAATTTACTCCCCTGTGCATGTGCAACAGTAACACTACTGGTAGGCAATTGGCCATTTGGTAACCTTCTGTTTGTGATATCTCCTATTGCGGGTCGCAGTTGGGTCCGAATTTGCTGCAGCGCAGCGCTACACGCAAATGACGGTGCGAATTGATCATCTAGTTCGAATGGACCGTTAGTGATGAAATCATGAAATTCAGGAGTTAAATATGATCATGAATCTAAATGCCGCTGAAGAAGATCTGACGGCTTACAGCTATTGCGCTACACGTATTGCGCTTACAGCTATTGCGCTTCACGAACAAAAATATTACAGAACACTGATTTCCTAATGCAAGTACCAACGATAAAAAAATTACGTATGAATGCCAAACAAATTAGAACTCTACCTTTGTTTATTCTACATTTTTTTCAAGTAAATAAATTAAGCTCTCAATTTGATTAAAGAATACCAGATATATTTACAAGCTATTCTGTAATGTTTTCTCTAGAAGATCTTTAAAATTCTCTTATATAGATATATACCGATTTTATTTTTTCTGTAAAGGAAATTAATGATCTAATTTTGTGATGTGCAAAATGTGATAATGTATTTACACTCAAATAAATTGGGAGCACCAACTTGTTTTTCGAACTTCTAATTTCGACAAAAAAAAAAACCCAAATTATTAAATCAATGACAATGACAGTTCGAGATGGTAATTTTTCATCTAATCCTCAACTTTAAACACAAATGACTATAATACCTTTGCATGTTTATTGTATAATGTTTAAATTATTTATATTTCATGGAGTTTTAGTTGTATAAAATTAACGACATTTTGTTAAAATCACAAGTAGTTAATAAAGTATACATAATACAAAACAAGTTTGCTATTTTAATTTTTTATTGATTGATTTTATTAGCTCTACTTAATTAAATAGTTCATAATCCATAATATTATATGTCTTGATCATAAATTAAGTATTTTTAATTAATATTATGAATCATAATTTTTTACAATGTTTAATATTAAATATCAATTATATATTATATATTTAATACTATTTCCTATTTATATATAAATGAAATATTTTTATCAATTTTGATGTTGTATAAACTATTCCTTTTCATTCAAATAAAACGAATCATATCCCAAACAAGAGTGATATGAATTACGAATTTTTAATTGTCAACATTTATTTTATAAAACAATGCATTTTATTTGTAGATTAAGAAAACATAAATAATTTGAATATTACACTATAAACATGCATGACTACTTTGATAATTTTATATTTAATATGAGCATAGATGGTATATAATCATATAGGAGCTCATTTTCATTTATCTCGTAGTTCAAGGAGTGTTTATTCAAATTAAACTTTGGATGCCAAGTTATTGAGTAAGACTATCGTACTTCTAGGAACACGAAAGCCACTTTCGTGCTCTTATCTCAAAACACATTTAATTATCTCTAATATTTTGATTTATCATGCTCAATAAATTATTCAAAATTAAATTTTTTTTAGGAAATCAAATTTCGTGAGAAGGAAAAACCGAAAAAGTGAAATTCTCTTCCACAACATTTATTTATTTGATTCATTTCTTGTGCCTTTGTTTTCCATTTTCATCTCACCCCTATACAACTTTCATTACTATTTCCAAAATATTATATGTAGAACTCGAATGCTACAAAATATTTATGTTCTTAGTATTTCGTCTTACTCGAACATTACAAAATTTTATCAAAAATAGGACCAAACAACATTACTTGTTCAAACATCTCATTAAACACATTTTGAGCAACAAAGTTTAATACAACAACATTTAATATGTTATTTTTTTTACCTTTAATCACAAGTATCATGAAACATTAGTTGAACAACACTAAAATAGTTATGTTCACACAAAATTCAATCCTCACCTTGTCTAAAAAAATACACAAAAATGAATTAAATAAAAAATGCACATTAAATTCACACCATTTTTCAAGTTCATTTTAGTTGAAAAAAACAACCACAAAATTACGCTACTTGTTCTACTTGTCGATGCGTCCCTTCTCGTACACATCGATGCGCCCATGCTTCGATGGGACTCCACTGAACCAAAATTCTCGCCACTGACTAGAGTAGTGATAACCGTATCACAAGTATCATATTATTTGCACTCGTTATGTGCACAGTGCACTTCGTATATATTTATAAAATCTATTATAAAAAAGAATTGTACTATCATGATTTGCAAACGCGACAAAACGCATGCTTTATGATCGATTGTGGACCGTTGAATCGCGTTTTGTAATTTGTATCAACATGATGATTAAAGATCCAATGATTTTATAATCGCAAAGCGCGCATTGTGCTGCGTTTGCAAAGCATAATAACATAACTCTATAAAAAAAATATTTATACTAGATTACAAAATATTTTTGCATCAATGTTACTAGAATTGATGTTCAAAAGTTGTACATTATTTCTTATCATTTAGAAAAGAAAACTTATATGCGAAACACTTTGTATAGTCCGTATAAACACAAAAAGAGTTCAAACTTAAATAATTTGTAAACCAAGTATACATTTTGTAGACTAAGTATAAACCTTTTTCAGAAATTCAAGTCCAAATTAAGTTCTTTATTAAATATTTGTCGGTCAACTCCGATTAACAATGACAATGAAATTGAACAAATTAATCAGTACAGGCCACTATCATAAATTTCAAACGGGTATTTAAATGATCCCATATTTTCTGGCATTGTAATCAGTTGCACCTTTTTTGGTAGTAATTAATTGTTTCTTTACCTTTTGAAAGGGCAACAGAGCAAACAGAAGTGTCACTGAAGAATGTCATTTTTAAACGCTATTATGATGTAATAATTCACTGCAAGTATCGGCTCCTTATTTACTTATTGAAACTTTTTGCAGTTAGTCTTGATCTCCTGTTTCACACCTGGTGTTTTCATCTATATGGTGGGTTGTCATATCTGGTTTACTGGGTAGTTGCCACATCTTATACTGGTATAGTGGTATACAGTTGTATTGATCTAAGCACAGAAAGTGGCACATTTATTCTATACAATTTCTATTAGAAGGTCATAATAAATATGACCACCTACCAGCCTTATTATTTAGCCAGATGGTACACATCTTGTCACCGTCTGGTGATGTGACCAATTACATTATTATATTTTCGTTTCATTTCTTTACATTTTAATCCTCGGATGTCACGAAATTCAACTCGATGGGAAAATTTGTGTAGATGACGGTGTTCGGATGACATTTCTTTCCAAAGGGACGGAGTCCTTTCTTCTTTTTTCACTTCTATATAAATTGGTGGAAAAAAAATATTACATCAAATTAAAATATTTTTTCAACTAACCATCTCACATGAAGAGTTCTCATGAATTTAATTAGTGAGATCTCGCACGTGTAAATCTTATCTCACGCAAATGGAATGCAATCGAACGAAATCTTAGACTTTATTCAGATGCCTCTTTTCTTTAGAGAATAAGAGGAAACTACAACCCAACTGAATATTTATTCCAAAAACCATTCGGTTGGCCTCATTTCCATTCCCAGTTGGGTTTATACACTCTTGGCAACACGCCAACACCTCAATTCTATTGAAAAAGTTAGGAAAATGAAACTTAACAGGAACTGATTTTTTATTTTTTCCAAATGGCTTAGAAATGGGTTAAATCATGAATTTTCACGCAGAACAAGGCCTTAATATATATGTCTTAGAAGAAAAAAAAAGCATATTTCATTTTCCACCGCTCTAGAAAAGTTCAACAGGTCAAAACTCAAAAGACTGTACTCCATTTGTGAGTAATTTATTTGTGTTAGCATTAAGGTTGCAAATCAGAAAAGCATAAACATGGTAATGCTTGTATCAGTTAGGAGGGCAGTTAATCTGTCAAGATTAGTGTGTAGGATCTCAGATTTGACAGGCAATTAGTCCGGTTGGAATGTCATGCCAATATGCCATCAAATAGTAAAAGTAAACATTTTATTATTCATTTATTCCCACAAGATGTTGAAGATTTTGCTGTTGCGTTAGTACAAAGTCTGAACCATTAACCCGTGCACTCGGCACAGAATGTCCATCCATCTATACAAAAATAGCTCATCTCCACATTTCCCTACCATAGCATCTATACAAAAATAGCTCTTTTTAAAGATTGGAAAGCATTGAATAACTCTTTGTGCCACCATCACTTCATTCCCTGTACCATGTGACAATTCAACAAAATATGAGAGATCTAAATGATGAAGTAAGAGCAAAAGAAGAAACACCAGTTCTAGTACCAGTGTACCACCTCAACAGTACAATTAACTTATTTTACCAGTACATTAACTTGAACAGAAGAAAAGTACATTTCAGGTCTGAAGAGAGTGAACCAGGGACAATTAAAAGAACAATGGGAGTTCCAAGTCAAGTACATCTCAATTAGCTATTGTGCTTGTACACTGCTACAACTCCCTTATTGTAGATAATATTACTATTATATTTAGTTCAATCTGGATTTGTTGGAGTCATTTATCCATCTTTCTTTTGAGTTAATTTGAATTGAAGACAAGAAAAAAACATTGGCCCACGTGCCAATTAGGCATATTTAAATATAACTTGGAGTTATAATTTTAATGAAAGGTTTGAACAATGATTTCAGGGTCATTAAAATATGTGTTTGGATGGAGTACATGAAATCAGGAATGAAACTGCAATAATCAGCAGGTTTCTACCTAACCCAAGATGAACACCAAAGTTTCAAATGCAAAATATTTCTGTTAGCTAAAATTTTACTAGTATAAAAGCAAAAAAAAAAAAATTTGCCATTATGATTTATAGATGTTATATAAAATTCTATTTCAAACAAGAAATTATACAGATCAACCAGACACCAAATTATTGCTCTATCAAATTGCAATTTCGCAGTTAAAAAACTGATCTTACGTAGAGAAAAATCTAACTCCCATATATCATAAATGTATCCAACGAATTAGTCATACTTAGCACTTGATCTAAGATAAAAAAAAAGAGCTATGAAAAGATCAAAACAAATTAGATTTGAACAAAGATTATGTAAATCACTAATAGTGTAACACTATATTGGAAGAAACACATAAGCAAAGTTTCTACACGAAATCTTTATACTGTGTTCCCAAAACTTTGAAGGCTTTGCTTCCAGTCTCTGGTATCCAGAAGTTGTAAGAATCATAACCACTCAACAATGAACCAAATCCCCTAGACTCGGTTAGGAGAGGATACGTTGGGAATAACCAAGGGATAAAGTTATCTGCTGTTATAATATAGGAATAACACTATCCCCTAGTTATCTCTGTTCAAAATAAAGTCTCTCGAAGAGCTAGGAGATAACCAACTTATTCTGCAAAGTGAACAGAAGTAAGCCTGATTTATTGAAAAATCAGTAGAATTTGTAAACTAAGCAGTAAAGATTTACCAGACCAACCAGTTATCATAAATAAATAGTTTATGAAAACAAATTTATTTGCCATCACTTTGAATTAAAATTTTAAACCCCAATTGACCCATATTTAAGCGATCCAAATGATGTAGGGAGTATCAGAATTACCCATCCCCTTCCAGCACCCCAACAGACGCACACAAAGGTAGTGTAGAAAGATAGATGTAACAGAGAATTTGAGAAAGTAAATTGTATTTTCATTGAACACTTTCAATTGATTACAAGAGACTATTTATAAGAGAGCCTTTGTGTACTAGGTGTCTAACGTAATACAGCTGGATTGTTTACCAGTCTGTAACTGACTACCAAATAACCATCATTACTCTTTAACTTGATCAGCTGAAAGGGCTTAGTCATGATATCCCCCGATTGATCAGCTGAGCATAGAAATTGAACTTTGAGCTGATTAGAGACCATCCTTTATCTGACAAAGTGATAATATATCTCGGTATGTTTTATTCTTGCGTGAAACATAGAATTTGGAGCTAAAAAGTAGCACCTATATTGTCACATCATAATATAGGCACTTATTGTAATGGGATTTTAATTTCCTGAAGATTATACTGGAACCACATTATTTTTGTGCAAGTGAGAGCCAAAATTCGATACTCAGCTTCTGTACTTCAACGAGAAAAAGTTGGCTGCTTCTTTGCACACCAAGACACCAGGTTCCGGCCTAGATACACACAAAAATCAGATGTAGACCTTCTGTCATTAATGCTACCAGCCTAATAAGCATCACTAAATGCATCAATTTGGGTGGTAGAGCCTGTGTATTTAAATTCCATAGTCTAGCATGCCAAAGAAGAATAGTATGTTAACCTTATCAAGAATATGTATGATAACGTTGCGCCCAACGTCAAAACATGTGACAGCGAGACTGAGAACTTTTCCATTAAGATATGATTACATCAAGGCTCAGCCCTTATATTTTTGCCTTAGTGATCGATGAGATCACGAAAGATATACAATACGATATTCCTTAGTACATACTCTTTGCAGATGATGTTGTTCTAATTGACGAAAGTAAGATAGGGGTGGATAGAAAATTAGAGTTGTAGAGGAAGACTTTAGAATCAAAAGGTTTTAGATTTAGTAGGACTAAGACCGAGTGTATGAAGTGCGTGTTTAGTGACGTTCGATCAGAAGATGAAGATGTCAGTTTAGATGGACAAGTAGTGGCGTAGTGCCTAGAAGAAACATCTTTCAGTATTTGAGATCTATGCTACAGAGTGATGGTGAGATTGATGAAGATGTTAGTCATAGAATAAAAGCGGGTTGGATAAAAATGCGACAAACATCTGGCATCATATGCGACAATAAGGTCCCACAAAAATTGAAAGGCAAGTTCTATAGGACGACGATCAGACCCGCAATGTTGTATGAAGCAAAATATTGGGCTACTAAAGTGCAACACATACAAAAGATGAGCGTGACAGAGATGCGTATGTTACGGTGGATATATTGACATACAATAAGGGATCGCATTAGAAATGATGATATACGTGACAAGGTCAGGGTTGCACCGATTGAAGAGAAACTTGTTCAACATCGTTTGAGATGATATAGACATATCCAGCGGAGGCCTTGTGATGCACCGGTATGTAATGGAGTTTTAGGCCACATCGAAAACACGAGAGGAGGTAGGGGTAGACCGAAATTGACATGACATGAAGCTGTAAAAAAGGGACTTAAGGCATGGAATGTCTCCAAAGAGTTAACGTCAGATAGGAGTACATGGAAGTTAGCAATTCACGTACTAGAATTGTGACGAACTAAATTTTAGAAGTAGTGTATTATTATTATTATTATTATTATTAGCATTATTATTATCATTTTTATACTGTTATTTTTATTATTATTTTACTATTTATTATATTGATTTTCATTTTAGATTGGGTTTCATTTCTAGCTTACCCTAATTTATTTGAGAACAAACGCTTTGTTGTTGTTGTTGTAGTCTAGCGTGCCAGAGATGTAACAAAGGATTCTTTTAACAGCAACCCAATGAGCTTCAGTTGGTTGATGCATAACTTAGAAAGCTCTATTAACAAAGAATGCTATAGGCCTTGTTAAAGTTGTAGAGCCCCAACCAAACTTCGGTACAGATGTTGATCTTCACATAGAGGGCTGCCTTCTTGGGAGAGAACTGTGCCATGAGCCATGGGAGAAAGACAGGGTTTGGAGTTGTGCATATTTGTTCGTTTTAGAAAATCTGACAGATACTTGGTCTGAGAGAGACATAAACTGGTTGAATTTGATGGGGCTTCAATTCCTAAGAAATATTGAATATTTCCAGATCTCTAATAACAAATTGACTGCTCAACTGTGTGATGCAGTTTTGAACTTGATCAATATCACTACCTGTACCTGTGACAATTAGATCGTCCACATACACCAAGCCTAGTGTTGTCTGACCTTGTGTATGAGAGAAAAAGAGACAGATCATAGCATGATGGTTTGAAACCAAATTGTACGAAACTGTCACTGAGCTTTTGAAACCACACTTTTGGCACCTGTTTAAAGCCATATAGTGATTTGTGTAACAGACAAACATAGTCTGGATGGGTAAGTGAACCCTCGAGGTTCATGCCTATAAACCCTTTCCCTTAAATCCCCATGTAGAAAGGCATTGAAGACATCGAGTTATTTGATGTTCCAATTAGAAGAAATAGCCAAGGAAAGAACCAACCTTATAATTGTTGCTCTAACTACCAGACTGTGGATAATCAATCACAACCTCTTAATTATAGCCTTTAGCCACCAAATGGGTTTTGTACCGTTCAACGGTACCATCTGAATTTCTCTTTACCTTTTAAACCCATTTGCAACCTATGACCTTGTGATCAAGTGGAAGAGGTACTAGTGTCCAGGTGTTGTTCTTGGCCAGGACATTTAGCTCATGGGACATTGCTTCTTTCCAATTTGAGGAAATGATTGCTTGATTGAACGAGGTGGTTCAGATTCTAGAGAAACATGATGTGCAAAAAACCAGGGAATTTTTTGGGTTTTAGTGGTCTGTCTTTGTTCTCGTAACCATTGAGTGAGTATTACGAGATGGAGAAGATGAAATTGTAGAGGTGGGTTGTTTCACATCAGGTGTTTGTGGTAATGTCAAGGAGAGACGATCAGACAAAAGGGTGCTCGACTGAAGGACCTTTTGAATTTTATCGACCGTTAGGAGAAGTTTGAGGTTGGGTTATTAAGTTCTTGGTCAAAGGTATTGAATTCTGGCCAGAGTTGGGCCTGAAGCAGTTGAAGCATCCTAAACCGGATTTGGAGCTGAATCATTCGGGCTTGAAATATTTCTTTGCATTTGAGTTGAAATGTCCAGATTTGAAGCAGGACATGGTTGAGGAGCTTCCCCAGCCTATTGAGTTTCACCAGCCTCTTGACCAGGACCATGCAAAGTTGAACTCCCATCTGTTTGACACATGCCAAGTTGAACTCTCATCTGTTTGACACAGAGTTTGAACAAGTTGCAAAGGTACAGAGGCTAGTGGTTCCAGTCGATCTTCATTTATGCTGATTCTTGAATGGAAATTGTGCCTCATCAAATTGTACATTTCTAGAGACAAATATTCTATTTGAGGATAATTGAAAGCAACGATATCCTTTTTTAGAGAGGCCATACCCAATAAAACACATGGTTGAGATCGAAGCTCAAGTTTATGTTTATTGTAGGATCGAGTGTAAGGAAAGCAAAGTTAACCTAGAACACGTAGCATGTTGTAATCCGGGTGCTTTTCGAAAATGGTTTTATAAGGAATGGAATTTTGGGAGGTAGTCTATTGATTAGCTAGAAAAATACTAGAAAATATTTCATCCCAAAATTTGTCAGGAATAAAGGCATGGGACATTGTAACAAGAGAAATCTCAATGACATGTCTATGTTTATTTCAGCCACACTGTTTTGTTGTGAGGTATTAGGACATGTTGTTTGATGTAAATTTTGAGGGAACTTAGAGGTTATGGGCTTGTACTCGGCAGTCGGCACCTTCATCGCTTCTAAGAGTTTTGATTGTGGTATTTAAAAAAGAGAAGGTTCACGGTGTACAAGTTCAGGTAGAGTTTCGATTGTGGTATTTAAAAGCTAGATGTAACAAAGAATTTGATAAAGTAAATTGTATTTTCATTAAACTCTTTCAATTGATTACAAGAGACTATTTATAAGATGCAGCCTTCGTGTACCAATCTGTAACTGACTACCAACTAACCATCATTACTCTTTAACTAACCTAATCATCTAACTTATCTGATGATATCTGAAAGTAATCGAATGTCTTATGTTATCCTAATAGGAAGTTGAGCTATTATATATGCAAACAGTAACAAGTTTATATAACCACAATCTTCAAAATATAATCAGACAGTTACCATCTGATGAGAGAACCAAAGAGGAAGTGCTGCATGATGGGAACCTTCTCTAGAACCTCAGCTTTGTACATCTTAAGCAACCTGCTATTCACCTTACTCCACTGCATGACCCCACTGATGTCATCTAGCATCGGCGAGTGCTCAGCAAAAACACCCTTCTTTGCCCTCTTGACAAACGACACACAAGCCAGGTACATGTACTCGTTCGAAAAGTTCTCCAGTACATCAGGGTTATGAATTGACTTGGGCTTCATGTACTTGTGATCAATTAACTGCGCAGAACCGAATATAAAGGGAAGGAAATGGTAGTCGTCCAGGCCCCACACTCCATGGGACCCGGCTGGCTCAAGGCAGTAAGTATTTTGCAACTTTCACATCAAGTCGAGATAGGAGATGAACACACGGGTGACAACACCAGGGTAATCCTTTTCCTTGATCAGGTTGAGGCAGGCTAGGCAGTAGAGAAAGGCCGCAAAATTGGTTTCATGACCGGTGCCATAGTCAATCCGAGTAGCATTGCCAAAGGAATCAAGCAGGTATGGCACGGGCTCGACCTCAGCAGCTTGGAGAAGAGAAGTGGAGAGAACTGGTTCGATAAGTGAGAGGATCTCAGCAGCAAGGCGCTCATGCCAGAGGCAGTAGGATGGGTTGCCATACCGGACCTGGTGCGGTAGAGGGGGGATCTGATCAATCCAATCAGAGAGGGTTTGTAACATGGAGATAAGCGAGGAGAGAATTCGAGAGAGAGTGGTAGGTAGAGGATAGGAGAGCTTGCGACCGCGAACAGACTGTGAAAGGGAGACGATGAAGTCGATGAAGTGGCGGCCGAAGGGGGGGTCGTTGAAGCGCCTGATGTCATCGAGGGAGGTGATTCGCTTGGAGGGGGTTTCAAAGTGGTAAGGAGGGGTTGCGAAGGGGACGGGGAGGGGCTGAGGAACTGGAGAGAGGATGATGGCGGCGGTGTTAGTAGGAGCGTTGATCGTCGGATCACGGATCGGACGGTAGGCGGGAGGAGGGGAGGCTTCGGACCATGGCGCAGGGATTGGAGGAGAAGGACGACAAGTGGGAGCAACGCAGTTGTGACACGTGGCGGTGGATGGAGGTGGAGTTGAGGCTGAGGAGGGAGAAGATTCAGGATCGGGGTTGGGGTTGGGGTTGGGGTTGGGATCGGGATCAGACATGGTGTGGTGTCTCCGGTGCTCAGGCGGCTGTGCTGTGCTAGTGTGCTGTGCTATATGGAGGTAGTATCTCAGTATCTGTATCTGTTGTATCTGTATATCGGTATCTGCTGTGCTGTTGTATCTGTGCTCTCCAGAGGATTTCGTTTCCATTTGGAAGAGAAGGAAAATGGCGGAGTGGAATCGAGTGGGTTGGGTCCAAACTTGGAGGGAACGAGATCTATTTGTTGAATCCATGATTTACTGGGCTGGTCTGGGCTATGATGGCGGATTTATGGGCTATGATGGGCTTTACTGGGCTGGTCTGGGCTCTTAAATAAGTTCTGGATTTACTACTTCCGTACTTCGTAATCTATTTGTTGATAACTTGAACCAGCATCCTCTGCATCCAGTTTTAACTGGATGCTGTCTGCACCCAGTCAATCCGAGCCCTACAATTAAATCTAACGGTCTAAGAGAAATGGTTGGTTCACAAATTAAAAAAAAACTGACCGAAATCTGCCCTAATTTCTGCCGTCTCTCTCCTCTTGCAACCATCGAACATTTTCAAAAGTTTGTTTCCAGATCCATCGAGTAACTCACGAGTGGAAATCCTCTCGCACAAAATCTTCGTCGATTCTCCATTGTTTCAAAAATCCTTAGAGGCAGAAACCCAGTTTTGCTAAATCTTTCTTCATCATTTCTCCATTGATCTCCATCGATCTTCCCAAAATCGATCTCGCTCTGTATCTATTGTATCAGTAAAACCACTTTTGGTGAAATTCATGTTTCCAGATCTTGTGAAATCCAGGATGCAAGGATCAGTTAAACATATAACACTAAAGCTATGTGAGCAAGCAAAGGTGAATAGAACTGGTTAAATCATTGAAGTGAGATATTTATATTTAAACAGATGCAAGAATGATATCAAATGAGATATCTGTAAAAAAATATGGAATTAACTCAATAGAATGTAACTTGAACACTCTCCAAATGTGTAGCCTTATGTGGGGTGGACTAATCAGCATTTACATGATTAAGGGTTAGAGCAAGTTTCACAGCCACAATGATCATAAATTAGAATTATTCATTTTTCTATTTAGAGAAAAAGGATTAAATGGTCAATATATTTTTTAATAAAAACTTGATAACAAATTAAATGGAGATAAGCCAAAAATAACAGCACGCTGAGTTTTTTTTTTTTTTTGCAACATTTTGGACAATTCTGATCTAATATATGTTGAGTATTTTTGAAATAGGTGAACCAATGGATCGTGAAAAGTGGTTACTACATTTTACCTTGGGAAAGTACAAAACTATTTTTTTTAATGAAGAATATATGCTGAGGTGTTTAATATATGTTGAGGCTTTTAATATATTTCGTTTAATAGACACAGTAAATATGCTAAATTAAAAGCCTCGTCTTACATAGAAACACGCACAAGCATCAAACAAGATTATTACTTCATTATTATTACAATTAAAACACAAATCATCACAATTAACATATCAATCATCACAACGACATTTACAGCATTCAGAACTTTGAACTTGTCCAACTGAGCCCCAATTCTACCAACCATCACTGATCAATGCATTCCAGTCTCTTGGTTTGACATACTTGCCAACCATTTTGGTTGGTAACACACTTGGATCTCCAAAAGACCCTATCTATCATTGCCACATAATAAAACAAATTAAAAATGCAACAATAATTAACAACGTACAGAAGAAAATCAACAAATGCAGAATACTAGTCGTAACATCTGACCCAATGAGAATTCTTTCCTGTATAGGAACCTTATATCTATCATAAATAAATTGGTAGGTAAATATCACAACATTATTTAAGAGAAATTAGTCGAGGTAAAATAGCATGTAATATAACTAAATGTACAAAATAAAACCCAAATTACTAAGAGTAAAGTGCAGGAATTGTCGGCTCTGCTCTATACTCATATCATAGCAATACACACGGTACTAACTGCAAATAATACCATTACTCGAAATGAAAAAAAAAAGAACAACAAATTAATAAAGAAAAACATAAAACAGGAAACTATATACTATTAGATGTGATCAATTCCTCAAAATATAAGCTATAATAATTGATAAACTAGCCTTAAAGGCATTTTTAAGGCATATCTCAATGACTCAATAATACACAAAACGTCCCTGGTTCAATTCCACATACAACAAAGTAATGGAAAACTATGACTAGTGCTCCACAAAAAAAGGCCAAAATTTTATCAGGTGAATATCAGCACCATTTACCATTTACCAGTACCGTTTATCATATACCAGTACCATTTATCAACAGTTTTCAGCTCTAAATACCAGCAGTATCATTTAACAGTAGGGTTTAGCAGCAAGTTTGAACACTATTTGTTTGTTGTTGCCAGTACCAAATTAGTCGAAGCAGTACCAAATCAAACAATCGGCAGGCCTTCATTTCGAGTTGGGTGGGTTGTTCTGGAGGACATCGACAGCGTCGAGATGGAGCTATCACTGTTTGGCAATGCTAGGCTCGAGGGGGTTCAGAACGAGATCGATTTTGGGAAGATCGATGGAGATCAATGGAGAAACGATGGAGAAAGATTGAGCAAAACTGGGTTTCTGCCTCTAAGGATTTTTGAAACAATGGAGAATCGACAGAGATTTTGTGCGAGAGGATTTCAACTCGTGAGTTACTCGATGGATCTGGAAACAAACTTCTGAAAATGTTCGATGGTTGCAAGAGGAGAGAGACGGCATAAATCAGGGCAGATTTCGGTCAGTTTTTTTTTATTTGTGAAACAATCATTTATCTTAGACCGTTAGATTTAATTGTAGGGCTCGGATTGACTGAGTGCAGACAGCACCCAGTTAAAACTGGGTGCAGAGGATGCTGGTTCTGATAACTTCATCAGAATTGTTTCGTGGAGGCCCTTTTGGTAAAGGTTGCGTCGACCTCCATGGCTTTAACTTCAACAGGATCAAAATCACAAGTGTAAAGTACTTAAGTGTGTGTAATGTGTTAGATTGTTCAGGACTTGAGGTTCGCACATATCGGAGCCGTTTATTTCTTTATCACCGGCCTGATTGGTTATATGATCATCTCTCTTATATATTTAGCAAGAGATGAGGACTACAACTTGACATTTTAATATTTTATCATAAAATACATGCAACCGGCTAAACCAGGCCGACAAAGTTTGTTTTACTTAATTTTAAATAGTGTAGGTTGAAATCCTGCACTTGATACTATATTTATAAAGTACAAAAAGCAGGCCTCAACGAAATAAATTATATTTGAATGCAGATATATAGACATCAAAGGTCAGTAATCATGGTTGGCACTAAGACTCGACATGATATGCATCAACTGCTTGCATAAATTTCTGACTACGGACACAAATAAAGAAAAAGGAGATGGAAACATAAGAAGACTAAACCTATTAACGGAGAAATAACAATTTCTATTCAGCACTAATAATTACAGTACCTACGGGGTAATTGGGAAAAAATGTAGAATTAAATAATGCGCCTTCGAACAATGAACTTACCAACAGTCATGTTGCCTGATGTTTAATATGGTGATTAGAAATCTAGCAAATACTTGTTATCTAGCTAATTTCTTCACTTTAGTTTCGTAATAAGCATATTTCAAATCATCATCAACTATTATAAACTTCAATAGGTTCAAAAAACTCCTCTAAGAAGGAGTTAACTAACATTTGAATTACATATATATATGAATTCTACTATTTTTATATATGTTCCAAGTAAATGAATGCACCTGTACACTTGTATCTTTCCGTGCTTCTTACCAGAAGCTCATGAACACAAAATAAGTTATTTAAGGCGTAGACGAATTGCCTGCTCAACATATATTAACCCCAAAAAAAGTATTGCAAAGAAATTTAACACATTACATAATACATTACGCAAAATTATTGAACAATAAGAAAAGTAAAGAACATAAAACCATATATGTATTATATAATCTACAAAAATCTATATACACTCGCCGGCATCCTCGAAACGAGTGGGTATCCTCTCCACACGGTCGAGTGGGCAAACAACACAATATGAAAATCGTTCAGGGTAACTCCTAAACGAGGGGGGTGCACTGCTTAGTAGCAGGGCTCCACATGCCAGGGATCAGATACTTCCGGCCGGCTATGCCGAGGGCATTATAGCTTGCACCAGTTGCATTGTCAATTAAGAGCTTACCGGGATAACCGGAATAGTACCCGGTACCAAAAGCACCTGGGCAAGCGGTGACGGCCTCAAGTGGAGCCAACTTGTGGCCTTGATAGTACCCATCACCATAGGGGTTTGTTGCTGTGCCAGGTAGAAGGGTAGCGAGACGGATGATCAAGCCATCCATGCCAATGTCACCATTTGGTGGAATCAAGGGGGGGTTCTGGGGTCCATAAATTGGCTTGTGGAAAGGCCATGCACACCCACCGGGGCACTGTGTTGCCGAATTCCCAGCCCAAATATAGGGAAACTTGGTTCCGTTGTGCTTTCCAGCAACGGCCCATCTGTGGATGCCGCAGGTTGCCATACAGAAAGCTTCTACTAGTATGTCGGGTGCAGTGAAGATGACGGTGATGGAATTCTTGTGGGGTCCTCCATTGTTAACGGCAAGTTTAGACAGGTTTGCCCGTGTAACAGATTTGCCAAACGAAAGCTTCATGTCGAAGTATTGACGCCCAAGGGTGATTTGGGCCCCGCCACCTTTGTAGAGTGATGTAGTCTTCCACCATGAGGCCACTGATGGTGCTGGGGTGGAGGCGGAGAGGGATTTGATGAAGTCTACGATAATGCCGCGTTGCGATGTGGTAAATTTGCCATACCAGATGATGTTGATGGAGTAGCTGCCGGTGAGAAGAGTGCCGTTGTGATAATTGAGGATCAGTGGCTCAGGGGGCACAAGGAAGAGTTCATGGAGTATACGTACATCTGCGGTAGCGAGAGCCGGGAAGAGGAGGAACGGAAGGAGGTACAGAAGATTAATCCTCATTTTTGGAAAGGTCGTAACAGTTAATTTGTTCTTTGAAATGCCAGATAATAGAAGGTTGGTTAAGCTTGAATGGATCAGAGTAGGAGGACTATATGATGTATATATAGTGATGAAATGTGGGGAGAAATATGTGGTACACACGTCGTCTCCGGTACAAGCTAAGGTCGGCAATGTGGGATTGAATTTCCAACAATGGAATAATTGACTGCACAAAATATTATTTATAATCAATATATGCTGAATATATATATATATATATAGATTAAGGCTACGGTGCTTGGCCAAGCACATAGCCTCTCGTGCTTGGGTGTCAAATCTCACAAAAGAACGGCTAAAATTTCGATTTATCATGCTCAATAATTTCTTTATATCAAAATCTCCTCGGAAACAATTTTTTTCTTTTTTTAGAGTTATTTAACTATGTTTTTCGAATTTTTTAATATAACCCCAAAATAGTAATAAAATAATCAATGTTTATGCATAAAAATATGACACATTAAAAAATTCGAAACACGTAATTAAAAAATTCTAAAAATGGAAATTTTTTGTATCCGATGAGATTTAGATATAAAGAAATTATTGAGCATGACAAATCGAAATTTTAGCCGTCCATTTGTGAGATTTGACGCCCAATCACGGAAGGCTATGTGCTTGGCCAAGCATCGTAGCCTTACTATATATATATATATATATATATATATAAAAATAGATAGAGCAAGGATATGATAATATGCATAGTACATATTCTTTCGTACTTACGGTTATGCATGTTTAATTTGCTCAATAAGTTCAGATTTAAGTTGTTCAATAAATTTTTTATATCAAAACTTTGTAGAAAATCAAATTTTGTGATTTTTAGAGCTTTATTGCTATTTTATTTCTAAAAAACAACCCAAAAATGACACTGTAATATTAAAGCTGAGTTGTTTGTACAAAATATCTAAAAAAATAGCAAGAAATCTCTAAAAATCATGAAATTTGATTCTCTACAAGACTGATATGAAAAATTTATGAAGTAACTTAAATCTCAGTTTATTGGACAAATTAATAGCTGCATAGTACGGAAGGAGGTGTATTATGCATATCATATCCTTACTATATATATATATATAGAGAGAGCGTAGTGCTACGGTTCTTGGCCAAGCACAGCACCTTTTAGGCACCAAATTATACAAATCGAGTGCTAAAATTTCGATTTATCATGTTCAATAATTTCTTTATATCAAAATCTCCTCGAATACAAAAAATTTCTATTTTTGGAGTTTTTTAGATATTTGTTTCGGATTTTTGAAAGTACCATGCTTTTATGCATAAACATTGATTATTTTATTACTAGTTTTAGGCCATCTTAAAAAATTTGAAACAAATACTTCAAAAACTCCAAAATAGAAATATTTTGTATTCGAGGAGATTTTGATATAAAGAAATTATTGAGCATGATAAATTGAAATTTTAGCTGTCCATTTCTGAGATTTGACGCCCAAGCACGAAAGACGCTGTGCTTGGCCAACCACCATAGTCCTACTCATATATATATATATATATATATATATATATATGTATATGTTATCGTGTTATGCAAAGTAAAATGAGTGTTTGACTTCGGCATAAAAAATCACACACCGACAACTCAAATGATTGATCTAAGTTGGTCAACACAATTAAGACATCAAAATCTCTTAGTAAACCAAATTTGAGTCTATATATATATATATAGGAGGGATCCGTAGCCACTCGCAACCGCTCCGTCATACAATGTGTAAATCGTCGATCCGGACCGTTGAAAACATTCTCCATACTAACGTAGACTTGGAGATCAAATTTTATATTTTTTGATTTTTTTTTTACTATTTTATCGGAATGGTTGAAAATTGGATGTTTGTAAATCGTTAGATAAATAAATTTTCAATCCATTCGATAAAATAGTAAAAAAATTCTAAAAAAATGTAAAATTTGGTTTCCAAGTCTATATTAATATGGAGAATGTTTTCAACGGTCTGGATGGGTCATTTACATTTGCTACCATGGAGCGGTTGCGAGCGGTTGAAAGTTTAACGGCTACGGATCCATCCTCGTATATATATATAGTGGCCTAGCCCATAATACTTAGTAACTAGACCCGAGATAATAAAAAAGACTGAGAAAGGTATTAAATGAGACATGACGATTTATAGTCCGTGCAGCACGAGCTACGGCTATGACGCACGAGTACGAACTTTCGATCCCACATGATTAACACCAAAAACAAAACATAAATTAAAATGGGACTCGCTTGTGTTTATTTGTGTTTTATATATTTTCTATATCTTTTCTATACTATATGTAGCACAAATACTAAAATGTATAATATACGACGTAGTTATATAAACATGATAGATAATTAGGTACGACGACGTAGTTAGCAAATGATATAAGATTTAGGTCGTACACAACGATAATTAAATATAATAGTATTTAGTAAGTAACTAATATTATGTATTATTTATTAACTTAAAACTCAGGAAATAATTATAACTATAACACCAATGTACAATATTAATTAACCACACCAACATAATTGAATTAAGTCTAATTATATACTTACTAATATATATTGATCAATTTCTCTGTAAGCACAATATTAATGCACACCTATATTTATTAGAATATTTTATTTCATCTTTACTTAGTTTTAATTAGAAGTCCAACTAAAAGTAATTGAATTTATAACATGCTTACCTCGTGATGTGTTTTATTTATATATAGGCTATTCTACTTTACAAAGTGCACCGCGCGTTATACTTTGCATGCATATCTGAGATCCAAAGTTCAAATGACCGATCCAAACCATTTAAATTAATCTTCATATTTATTGAAATCTTTTTGGTGACCTAATTTTATATTTTTAGATTTTTTATACTTCTAAAGAGGTTCAAAATTGTCAAATTTGATGGTTCGGTAGTCGTTAGATTAGAAATTTTGCATCACTCTTAAAAGATCAAAAAAATTCTAAAAAATGTAAAATTTGGTCACCAAGTTTTCAATATGGATATCAAATTCAACAGTTTGGATCAGTCATTTGAAGTTTGAAACTCGAAATATGCATTCAAAGAGTAGTTCGCGGTGCACTTTGCAAACTAGAATAACCAAGCTGATATCACCATTCGATATGTCATTGTTATGCTTGTTATGTGCTTTGTTATGCATTTCAGTTCCATTCAAGCTTTTAAAAAACATTTAACGGTCTTTAACAGTGAGGTGGCCGCTTAACGGTTTAACGTTAAAACAGAATTATACGAAAGTTAGATTAAAAAAAACAACCCAATGTTTATCTATTATTTATTTATTTTAAATTGAATTATGGTGCAAACAAACACATTTTTTTGTCATCTGTATGACTTTATGTAACTATGTACTATATAATATATTTAACATTATTATTAGCATTGCTGCTTTTCTTTTCATTATTTAAATATGTGCATGATGTGATATGATATGATATGATATGTTTAATAATTGGGATTTAGAATGTATTTTATTTCTAAATATGCTTTAATGTTTGTTTTTATAAGCTCCATTATCTAATTGCATAAGTCGCACCAGCATAACAATATCTCATGCCAGCATCAATATAACACACAAAGTCAGTGTACACAAACAATCAACATACCATCATAACACGAATAACTACCCAACTAAACCTACAATAACTAACTCCAAGTTAGTAAAGTAGTAAACAAAAACAAAAAAACTAAATTAATTCAACAAGTACATTACAATAGCATCCAGCAAACACAAATAAATAAATAACAAAATTAATAAAAAAAAATGGCATTAAAACGGCCTGGTTTAACCGATTTACACGATTTAAATGGAGTTAAAATCGTCAAAAACTACAGAAAACTCGTTAAAAAAAAAATTTCTGAAAACTTAACGTCATGACAAGTTTTTCCTGTTAAAACGGCTAAACCAAAGTTTATACTCTGTTTTAAAAGCTTGGTTCCATTGCATGTTATTTTGTCCGGAGAAATTATTATACAGGTTAATAGCTTAATATGCATAACAATACGCTTAATATGAATAACAACTTTTTCAGAACAAAATAACATGTAACTGAACTGAAATAACATACATAACAAACCGCATATCAAATAATGGTATCGAATTGCATACTTTTCTATCTATCTATCTATCTATCTATCTATCTATCAGCTTCTTTACAAAAATTACAATACATCCAAACTAAATGAATGTTTCTAGATAATTGTAATACAAACAGGGGCGGAACCAGCAGGGGGGCCAGGGTGGGCCTCGGCCCCCCCTTTGGTCCAGAAAAGTTCAAACCCCTTTGTTTAATTTTCTAATTAAATTTAATTAAACACTAAGATTTTAGCTAAAATTTTGATTAAAACTGAAAAAAATTGTTAAAAATTATATAATTTGATCAAAATTAAATTTTGACATCTTTATAACATTAAAATTAGACTGTACTTGCAAATCGGCCCCCCCTTACTCAGTGTTCTGGTTCCGCCCCTGAATACAAATAGAATATAACTAAAATAATCGCTTAATTTTAAACTTGTTAAATTACAAATGTCATGTTATCAATTTATGCACCAAACATGAAAACAAATTCGTTAAATTATATTCTGTTATTAAATATGTGTTGCATGCTCGTGTACATGCAGTCATATATATACGTACATATATTATACTATATATGTATATGCACACATGTAACTATTTTATATTATGAAGGCACATATGTTATCCACACATGCGCATTTAAAACACTAACAATTGGTAGATCAAAATATTTCTGTACAAATTTGTTGTTGTGTCCAGTTTTCCTTAGTCATGACTCACAATTCTCCAATAATTATTAGTAGTTGTTTTAGTGGATTGGATATCAACACTACTACAGGAAAAAAAAAGCTATAATAGCGACCTTCTAAAGTCTATTATATCGGATTATCTGACGATATAATAGAGAAATACTGCTATAGGTAGGAACCATCTGTTGCAATAGATGAAATCTATTATAGCGGGACTGTAATAGATCTTTTCTGTGGTAGTGAATCATCGTTGAATGAATGAATGAATGAGGTCCGTTTTTTTTTCTTTGTAAAAAGGATAGGTTATTTTCTAAGAAAAATGTAGTAACAACGATACATTTTGCTTTGCACGTAAATAAACAATCAAATTGAATAATGGGGTCTATGTGGGCCAGCATTTGGTCAAAAATTAAGAGTCAAAAATCGACTTCAATTGGCACGTTTGGGTTCAACGCGTATGGACCCCAAATTGATTTAATTTCGTTGACCCCAAATTGATAATATTGTGTATGAAAGAAAAAAGTTTATAATAGTAAGGAAGAAAATAATTGGAATACATGTTAGATAAATATAATATAGACGTGCAAGCAACCAGTGATATATTATCATGGAAAGAATACCAAAATTATCAATTTCAATTCTGGGGTTGGTATCTAGTTCCTGTTCTTTGTCACACAGCTGTTTCTTTGTATTTGCATGACTCGATCGAGTAAGAAAATTCGATTTTTTTGTTATCTCTTTGATATGTATATTGTTTTTGTTTCATACTTCATGGTGTGTTTGTTTTCTGCCACAAATATTTTTGTTTTTTTTTTCTTAAAGGACATATATTGATGGTAATGTTAATCAGCAAATAATAAAAATTTACGTGGTTTTTTTGTATTTACTGATTCCTTAAACAAAAAGAATTTATCAGAAAATTAACTCAATTTTAGTTTTCTGTAAATACTAAGATTTTTTAAAGTGTTTGCTAACTATCATTCATGAAAAGATTGTCGGATTTATGCCGTTATAGAGTTGAAATATATATTTTTTTGCTAAATGGTGAGAGGAACTTAATTTTTTTTAATGATATTGTATAAAGTTCACACTTTTTCCTCTTCTGCTATATATAGGTCGATATTTTTGTCCTTTTCTACATATATAGGAGTTTCTTTAGGGCTGTCAATTAAATTATTTTGGTTGTTTATTCCACTCTTTTTTTTTTATTCATTGTCCGTAAACTTACAACACAAACACCCACAAAGAAATTAGAAAACAAACTTGAAAAATCCCCCTAAAATTGCCTCTACCGAGGCTTGAACCCCAGACCTACTCCATGGAGATTTTGTGTCTTACCACTACAATATGTAGGGTTTGACAGTTTATTCCACCCTTATCGTACTATATAAGAGAGGTATGAGTAAAGTTTTATTTTCGTTAGTTTATCGGATATGAATAAGAAAACGATTTTTTTCGTTAACTTAACGATTAAGGATAAATGTAAAAATTATTTTGTACCTACTATCTATGAAAAGTAAAATTTATAAATATATATAGATAACTATGTATAATATAAAATTTATTTCATATATTAATAACAATCAAATTAAATTTATGTTTCAAAACATTTGTACATTATATAAATCATTACATACTTTGTTTAAAGTTAATTAATATATATCTTTTCAATTTAAAAAAAAAATCATACAACATCTAATATCCTTTTTTAATGACAATTAGAGATGTTAATGGAATCATTTTGATCTTTTATCCAATCTGTATCGTATTCGATAAGATAAATAATGAATAATATTTTCCTTTGCTAATATAATTTAAATACGAGTAAGAAAACTTCTGATAAATTATCAAATATGAGTATGAAAATACTTTATCCTTATTTTATATTTAATATCAAATAATTGTACTAACAGGCCGGCCCAATTGATCAAGATATTGAAAGGAAAAGAGTAATTATGATCCAACCAACTGTACTAGACGATGCTTAAAAATATAATATTTATGAAAGTTTCTTGTAACGTTTGTGGATTTTTTTAATGTAATACCTGCAATAATACGAGGTTTAAAACATTAAATATAAATAAAGTATTACATGAGAACACAAATTAATGTAATATGTTTATCATAAGTACCACATGTAAAAATATATACATCAAGAATAGTTTGGGTTTCCGTCCGGTCCGTGGTCGCAAAAGCCAGCATAGACTAAAAAAAACCAACTAGCCGAATTTGATTTCTCTGGAATGTGGGTCCCATTTGTCAATCAGACCATGCTTGTTATGATTGGCTGAGAAGTACCAGCTGCTGAGCTGCCGGTCTAAGGAAGCTAATGTTCCGCCGCACCGACGGACGGTTCAGATTTCCTGCGCTGTGAGATACGGACAGCTCAGATTTGATTCAGAGGATTTGATATTATAAAATTTAGCTTGCACGAATCTTGATGCAAATCAAAGACTCAGATTTTCTGCACAGCACGTACAATGACGGTGCTGCACGGCAGAAGATATCGATTCCCGTCTTCTCGATTCCCGGTCTAACGCATGGTCTTAACTATTTATTTATTGAAGCATGGCATATTGGCATGGCCTGATAGGGGGCCCACCAGTCAACGACTGAGGGCTGCGTACTGACGTACGTGCATAAGGCTTCTTTAGTTTGGCCAAAAATGAATTAGAGTCAAATGAGATGGATGAGATGAGAATTTGTTTATACTTCAAATTGGAAAGTTACATTTCATAACAAATGAATAGAATTATGTTTTCTTTTATTCTCATTCTCTACCATTTGTTTACATAGTTGTTTTCAAATTCGAAAAAGTAGAGGGTTGTGATAGGCTTGACGAACCAACATACACTACTACAAAATTGATCTTTAATAGCGAACAAAATTGACCTTTAAAAGTGGACTTTGGTCCGATGTTGTTGCCGGGGTCAGTGGCGGATCTAGAATTATGATCAGGGGTAGGCACTAGTTACTTACAAGAATATAAATTTCGTTAAAATATTGAATACCACAGTAATTAAAAAATATGATTTATTAGGGAACATTTGATTTTTTGCCCTTATAAAACTTTAAAATTATCAAAATGCCACTCAAAATTTTTTTTGTCGAAATGTCATTATCGGTCACTTTTTGTATTGAGATCGGCTACTGATAGTGGTATTTTGATAAAAAAAATTTCTAAGTGAAATTTTGACAATTTTTAAGTTTCATGATTGCATAAAATTATTTTCCCCTTAAATATTATAAAATTAAATATAAATATAATCTAATAACACTTACCAAATTAAATCAAGTCGATGACGATAAATCGAGCCGACATATCCCAATGTTTTTTTGAAAAGATGATGTGTACCTTCATTCAATTCACCATATTTCTCACATTGAAATAGTAGAGAGGGTCGAGTGTGGGAGGGTTTGAGAGACTCGCCAGACGCCAACAACAGCGATTCGACGAGACGTGCACGACCACGACTGATAAGTTTGGACTTAGCCGCTTAGGGTTAGGGTGCGAGGCTTCGAGCTGACGGTGATTCGAGACTTGGATCAGAGGGGAAGAAGAAAGGGACGATCCATTCGAAGTCATTAAGTCCGTAGAAAATAGCGATTTGCGAAGAGAGGATCAACGATCTTAATTTGAGTCAGAAAATATTGAACGAGTCTGAAGCAGGGATAGGCACCATATTAAATATCATTAAGCGTACAAAAAATTTTAGAATCCAGGGGTAGGCACGTGCCTACCCCAGGAATACACTGCATCCGCCGTTGGCTGGGGCTATTAAAAGTTCGTATGGTCTGCTATTAAACCGGACTACAGGTAAATGTCGTTTTTAAATATATCTTTTATAGCACGGATGACAGAGGGTTTGCTATAAAAGAGCTCTTTTATAGAGGGGCTATCCCTTGGTCCACTATAAAAGAAGTCTTTTATAGCGCGGCTGATAGAGGGTCCGCTATAAAAGATATCTTTTATAACGAGACTCTTTCTAGGTCCGCTCTCAAAGAGCGTCTTTAATAGTGGTGCTTGAATTGGGTCCGCTTTTAAAGATAACGAAATTAAAAAATCTGACAGTTGTTCAGTACTGTTTGAATTTGAATTTCTTGAACAATTTTCTTGTTCTTGTGTACGATTTTAATTCTTGAACAATTTTAATTTGAACTTCTTAACAAATTTTTAAATGTTGTTTGAGTTTGAATTTCAAATTAATTAAAAAAAGTTGAAAACTTCTTAACAATTTAGTTTAATTCTTAAAAAGAAATTAAGGAGATAGAGATTTAGAAAAAAAAAAATTGATTTGAATTTTTGGTTTGATCTTTTGTGTTTGTATATTGAGAGATAAAGAGAAAATAAGAGATGAAGTGTGATATATAAGAGAGATGAATGAAATAAAGAGAAAGAGAGATGAATCCATGAGATTTTTCTTAGTGTTTTTTTAGCGTTGGATCGATTAGAATGGACGCTGCATATTAGAAAGTATAAGTGCAATATGTGGGACATTTTTTATAGCGGACCCATCAGGCGGCCACTGTTAAAGATTAACCTTTAATAGGGGACCATTCAAGCCTTCGTTATTAAAAGTTAACCTTTAATAGCGGACCCTTCAAACGGTCCGCTATTAAAACCTTTAATAGCGGCATTTGTATGGAATTCGGTTTAAAAAAGAGTTTTTTATAGCGAATTTTCTATAATGTTTGGTATAAAAACGTTTAATATCGAAGTTTCTGTGTGTCCGCTATTAAAAGGGATTGTGAAAGTCCATTTCTGTAGTAGTGATAAAAATTAAATCAATCTTATGAAAATTAAATCTAATATGAGCTTCATTTCTAGCCTACACCAACTTGTTTGGGACAAAAGACTCTGTTGTTGTTGTTGTTGTTGTCTCATTCTCTATCATTTATTTATATAACGAAGTTAAACTCGCAAGCAATTAAAAAAGATCTCCTCATTTTCTCTTTCACCCATTTCCATTTTTTGGAGTACACCTTAAGAGAAAATGAGCAAGGACACTATGGATTGGTTATGTACTAGATACTTTGCCAATCATCACTTCTCTTTCTGTGGGTTGTCTTACTTGTAGTTTATACAAATGATCTGATGATATAGTGATAACTAAGTATGATGATTTTTTATGAATTATGGATTTAAATATTTGTAAGCACAAAATTTATATCTCCTTAAAGAAGTCTTTAATAATAGCATTGGAGTTTTCAAGAACCCTATGTGTCAACAAAAATATTGTAGTTTAAAAGTTATGCATGATGCAAATGGTTGCAACTTAGCTTAGATCCAGTGATAAATATTGTAGTTAATTAATTTGTGACATCCAATTGAAATGTCAGATTGTAACGAGTTATCATGTTTGAATTTTTGTGATCAATTGCTTTCGTTATCTACATATTGATTTGACATAAATCTGACTTATAGCGATCGATTATGTGCATGAAGTAGGCTTGTCTAACATGTACAACGACCACGAAACAAGCCATTTTAATTAACTGTTTCATTTATGGCACGATTTATTTTTTGTTCTGTTAATCATTTCATTAATTAAACAAATGGAAAATCGTTCCATTGATCGTTTCGTTATAATCACACGATTAAAACGGTTTCAACAATAAAAAATTTTGTTCGCTTAAGCAATGTCTCCAAAGTTCAATAAATTAAGTAAAAGAAGTGAAAAAAATAGAAATTGTTATGCTTGAAACATGCAAATTATAACCATATTGTTGTATTTTACATAACATCCATATCTCATAATAGTATAAAACATCAAATCTGACATAAATCTAATATTGCAACATAGCCAACATCAAATTCTTAAGCTTACAAGTTACAAGTTTCTAACTTACATATAAAATAGTCAAAACATCAAACTCTAATATTCGGTGACAACTTACTCAAGCTCAATTCAAATCTCAAACTATCTTCCCAGTTTATACCAATTTCAATCAATAGTCAAAATAAAAGCTTTTAAAACATAAGAAGCGGCATTATTTAAAAAAGCATAAAAGCTTTTAAATAAAAGCTATTTCATCACTGTACTCCAACTACTTTCCGGATAATAATTATTTAAAAAAGCAGCTCAATTTCTTTTAAAGAATGTAAATTTCTATTCATTTCAAATTTTATTAAGAAGCGGCATTACGCAGCGACCGGTTCCTAACTACCTTCTAATTTCGTTATTTACTTCTACTAAAAATAGGTGCCTAGTTAGAATTTGATTGACAATATATTTTAACAATTTGTTCAATAAAATTTATAAAAGATTCTTAAAATAGAAAAAAGAGTATATATATTTATACTTGAGCTTATAAATTCTTTGTGTTTTCAGTTTAAATGTGATTTGAGTGTTATTAATATTTCATTACGGACCATGAAATATTAACGTTGAAAAGTTACATTTAACTTAATAAATTTTGATGAAATATAAATTAATGACACTCAAATCACAAAAAAAAATATATAAACGCAACTAATTAAATTCAAGAATAGTCTATATAAATTTTTTTATTTAAGAGATTTTTATGAATTAAATTAAAATTTTATTGTAAAATTATGAAAATAAACATTTCAATTATTGCTTTCATTATCTACACTCTACTCCTCTCTAGTGAATGAGTGTTGACTCAAGATTTGACTTCTTTTACATGAGCTTCACTGCTTCAGGCTCCAGCAACGTAACTTGTCACA
Source organism: Eleocharis quinqueflora (assembly GCA_964058865.1). Taxonomy (NCBI): domain Eukaryota; kingdom Viridiplantae; phylum Streptophyta; class Magnoliopsida; order Poales; family Cyperaceae; genus Eleocharis; species Eleocharis quinqueflora. Next base: position 41,872 of record CAXKVX010001406.1, read on the forward strand.
TTCTTTACAAATCAATGTCAATAATTGGCTTTCATTCCAAACTTCTTTAATCCTTATCAAAGGATGTCAAATCATGCATTGTTTGATCTTCATCATCTTATCAAGCACAAATATCTTTATCTTTATTTATCTTCTTTTATTGGTCGTCTACATATAACAACAGAGGATAATCAAATCCTTTCGTTTTTTCCTCTAATATAATCTTTGAGTTTTTTTATTATTTTCTGAATGTTTGCCAATTGCCATCCGATTTTCAGTTTCGTAAAACGTAAGGATAATTTTTTAAATTCAAGCACAACAAGATAAAATAAAAATTGCATCACTGAAAGTAAATAGAAAAACTAAATAATGCCAGAATTAGTACATTTGGGACCTGTTACCCTTTTTGTTGTGTTGATTATTATTATTATTTTGTAAACTCTAGAATTGCACCAAATTTCTAGTTAATTGCTATACAATTTTTTAAGAGCTGACATCTAATGTTACGGGTATGAGGGTATCTGATTTATGTCATTTTTTTCTCTAGTTTTTTTGTTTGTATATATAATCTTCACAAACTATATCTATTATATGTATTTATATTAAAATCAATTTCATTTTCTAATCATATAAAATACAAAATGATAAAATGAAGGAGCCGAACGCATCGATCCTAATTAATTTCATACAAGCAACAGGAAAAAATTTCATTTTACAACTTCAACATATCATGCTTTCAAAGGTTATCCACAAAGTAATTAATAAACAGAATACGAAAAGAGTAAAAAAGCTTGTAATCCTGAATACTACAGTTATATATCCTATAATACATATATAGTTCTTCTCGGCCTAGCTACACCAGAGTAGCACACGTCGAGGTTGCCGGATCGAACAGTGCCGGCACAAGGTACTTCCTCCCATGAGCTCCATTCGCGTTATAACTGGCACCCGTGGTGCGGTCCACAAGCAGATTCCCGGCATATCCGGAGAAGGCTCCCTTCCCGTAAACACCGGTACAAGCTGTTGCCGCCTCCAACGGTGCCTCCTTTGGCCCTTGGTAGAACCCGTCGCCATAGGGGTTTGTCACGGCACCAGCTATCATGCTCGCAAGATTAATCACCATTCCATCGATGCCAACATCACCATTAGGGGCCACCAATGCCGGTGTTTGTGGGCCGTAAATGGGCTTGTGAAATGGCCATGCACATTGGCCGGGGCACTGGGTTGCCGAGTTACCGACCCAGATGTAGGTGTATCCCGCATTTTTGTTTGAGCCGTGTCGGCCGCACCGGCTCATGCAAAAACCTTCTACCGTCACGTCTTGGGCTGTGAAAACAAGTGCGATCCCGCCCTTTCTCGGCTTGGTCTTAGCGGCGAGCTGGGAAATTTGCGACAGGGTAAGTGATCGGCCTAAGGAGCACTTGTCATCGGAGATTTGATTGGCTAGTAGCATGTTAGTAACTTTCGGGCCATTACTTTTGGCGGTTTTAGAGAGATAAAATTGGTCGATGGTTTTCCACCATTGCGCCACGGTCGGGTTTGGAGCTTGTGTGTTGGCGGTGAGCGAAAGAATGAAATCAGAAATGATTGATTTCTGAGCTGAAGTGAATCGGCCGTACCAAATGACGGATATAGGGATGTTACCCCGGAGCACTGCCCCGTCGTGGTACGTTAGGAGGTTGGGCTCCGGCTGGTACAATTCGGCTAGTTTTCTAGAACCAAACCCAACTGTTAAATTTGCAAGTGATGCAAGTAGAGCTAGGAGAAAAATTGTTTTGGATAGTAGGTTTGGAGAAGACATTATTGTAGTCTTGTAGAGAGAAAGAGAACAATTAAATGGTTGCTTAATTCAGTCTGTAAGTAGAGAGAGCTGTTGAGGTGAGTGTGCTTTGATTAGTTTCAGTGTAGGTGTTGTTGATGTATATATGTGAATTGAGTTGTGATGAGATGCTGAGGGGAGGGTCTGTGTTTATATACTAGAAGAGAAATACAACGCGTTGGGAAGGAATTGAATTGATGGGGGTTGCGGGGTTCCATTCGTGGCAGCTTCTTGCATTTAAGTTTAACAAAGAGTATCCTGTTAGATGGCAGCTGTTATCTCAATCTTTGTTTGATTCGTGTAGTCAAACTGTTTCGCCATGCGGGCTTTTTTCTTGGGTACATCTGGTAAAGGTGCATCTCCGAGCCTACGAACTTTTTTGTTTAAAAAGAAGGCGTCTCTCTGAATTCTGTGGATATGAATTCAGCTGCGTTGCATCGAGATAATTATTCTTTTTATTTTTCTGTCTTGTTGCCTAAGTGACATGTAGGCTAAATAAATGTTTTCTGGTTTAGAAGAGTAGGGATAGGGATTTCACGATGGATCGGGTCGGATTTCGACCGGTTCAAATTTTGTCGGCCGGCTGCAATCCGTTTTAGGTCTATGGGTTGACGGACCGTCGGATTTGAGGCGAATTCGGAGTAGGCTGGTTCGGATTGGGTTGACGGGTTGGACGTACTTTTTTTGATTTTTTTTGATATTTTTTTATTTTTTTAATTTAATGGATTATTTCCGGGTTATACTCGGGTTGAGACGGATTTTGCATGGGTTTGGACAGATTCTGACGGGTTTCGACGAGTTTGGGACAGGTTTTGCATGGTTTGACGGGTCGGGGCGGTCCAATCTCGGGTCGGATTTGAGTCGGATTTTTCCAAAAAAATTTGGCCGCAACTCGTCTTTGACTTCCGAATTTTTTTGAACGAGTCCGCATGAATTGAACTTCGAGTCAGATCGGGCCGAATCACGACCTCAAATTTTCGAATCGAATTTTGTAAAATCTCTAGTTTAGAGCGGCATTTTGTTGGTTTAGGATGAAAATTATTGTTATTGGGCTTCAAATTTTCGTACGCATCAACTTTAAAGTGTACTTGAAAATTATAGATAGAGGGCTTTAATTTATGAGCGAGTCTTTCGGACAAAAAAATTTAAATTCAAATCAATTATAAATAGTTATTAATAATTGTACAATTAAATTAATTTTGTATCAATAATAATATAATCAAGTTAATTTTGATACACAGCAGAATTTGCCTTAATTTATTGTTACTTTAATTTTTCGTACGCATCTTTAAACTTTTAAAGTGTACTTTATTTCGTGTTCATATTTGAGATTATTAGGATGAGATTTTTTCTTCATCAACTATTTTCTAATAATAAATGCAGAATTTTTCTAAATAGTAAATTTATTCTAATAAATAGTTTTTGTCATGAATCCAAGTGAAATTACAGAAGTCCAAACTTACAAAAGTTAAATTCTAATTATTGAGTTCAACATAGAGTAATTTATCTTTTTATGGGGTTCAATTATAAATTTTCTTAACAAAAATATAAATTTTATACTAAAAATATTAATTATATACATAATTTTTTTCTTAAAAAATTGGGTCCATACTTAATATATAAATCCGCCAATGAGCACAAGAAGCAAATACATAAATTTGATATGATCATGATGCATTTTATGCAAAAAAATAGGTATTTAACGAAAGATATTTTGAGTCCGATAAAGAATCTTCTTTGCTCTTACGGTTTTTACTCCGCCTAATATATATTCTCCTTCTCTGTGTTAACTATTTAATTAATTTTGATGTTAATATCGTGCTACTTTTATGTTCTTTTTTAGAGATATTTTTGTTTCTAATTCTCAACATTCAATTCTGTTCTCTAAAGTTGATTTTCTTCAAACCTAAAATAGTGATAATTATGTAATTTATCTATGTATACTGAGTTATTTTAAGACATTCTAAATCGATTCTTATTTACTATCTTACCATTATGATAAAGGAAATTACAATTGAAGTTGAAGTCTTCAATTCCTCGTCTTTTACTTATTGAAATATACTAAATTCTTGTTAAATAATCTTCTATTTTAGTTTGCTAAGTATTATTCAAATGATTTTATATCCAAGAAGAACCTAATTTCTTTAAATTGAACGTTGATTATATATTTATTTTGCAAGTATATATTTTATTTTATACATAAGAGGACTTGCTATTGTACATCATTTATTATTTTTTAAAATGCATTTTTGCGAAATCCTATACGAAATTTTGAATTCATGAATCATGACCTCTTAAAATCATCTTAATTAACTATCATTCAGGGGCGGATGCACATGGTAACATGTATTTAAAAATCATCTTAAATTATTTTTCAAAATAATTTAGTGCATTTGTACGATTTGTCAATTTTTTTTGTAAAATAACTATGTATATTTAAAAATCTGTATTATTTTTCCTTCTGAAAAAAATTACAGATCTTGCCTCGCTAACGAAAATTCTGAATCCGTCCCTATTATCATTAGACTACTAGACAGTTTATTAAAAATGAAAAATCAACAAATTAATGCAAAAGAGAAGTCATCACTCAGTCTATCAGCAAGAATGAAAATAAAATGAAGAAGATTTATGTATTTTGTAAATAAGTAAAAATCTAGGGGAACTTGTATAAAATAGCCTCCTAAACTAAAGAAATAGTACGTAACATGGTGCTAACCGCTAAGGAATGAGATCTTCTAATACGCAGCAAAAGCACTGTACGTACTGTGCAATAAATCTCAATTTTTATTTTACATCGAGATTCGTGCAAGTTAAATTTTATAATATCACTCTCCTAAATCAAATATAAACCGTATGTAAGTTACAGCAAAAAAAATCTGAACCGTCCGTAATTACTGCGCAACTGAAAAACAGCTTCCAACTGCTAAGGCCGTTAGAGCATCTCCATCTCTGAAACTTTTAGAGTTTCTAAATTATTGTCACGTCAATTTTAGAAATTTAATTTTTTTTGTTTTTAAACTCTCCATCCCTCAAACTGAAAAGTTAGAGTTTCTAAATTGCCACGTCAGCAAATATTACCAATATTATGGAAGACCGATCAATTTTAACCAATGATTAAGCCATGTCATAGTTTATAAACTCTAAAGCATAGTTGCTAAATAAGAAACTCTTGAGTAAAATTTTAAATAAGAAACTCATCTATATCTCTGAAACTTATTTAGAAACTGTCACGTCAGAATAGAAACTCCTAAAATTTCAGAAATGAAGACGCTTAAGGCCGAAGGCCTTTGTAGTTTTAGGATTTGTAGGAGGAGCGTGCTGAGAATAGGTACGCGCGTGCTTCCAAGTATCAAAACCATGGAGTGCATTACAGCCGTGCACTCGCAACAGACTCCACACGTGCCTCCCTGTGCCCACTTAGAAGACTCTTATGAGATTCTTATCCATTCCATTGTGCAGACTGCAGTCAAATTTGGCTACAGATTATTAGAGTGAGAGATGCCTCGAATGTTCCAAAGAGGCATAGCATTAGCCGAACGAGATCACCTACCGCGCAGTGCAAATATCGTGCGTGACGTGCAGTACAGTACGGTTTTTTATTTATATTAAAATTCGTGCAATTATATTTTAAAGATACATTTTCGAAATCAAATTCACAAAGTTCATTGCTTACCGTGCAATAAATTATGATCGTCCGTGCTGCACGATAGAAAATTCGCTTTCCAGTATTAGCAGTTGCCTCCTACGTTATAAAATAAATGACAATGCAATGCATGATTGTCTCGCACAGAAATTTCTAAACGAGAATCAAACACGTATATTAATATCAAGACAATAATTATATCAAATTTTTAATGCCTCATTTTGTGTTCAAAATTCTAACGTAGTTGTATTAATCTGATGAAGATGAGTGGATCAGCTCCTTTGTCGTTAATATCTTGTCTCAAACTCTTGAGATCTATTATATATTAATATTATGCTGTTTGACTTGGAGAAATTAAATGATTAGTTTTAATGAAGCTAAATATTAGACCAGGCCATAAATGCAGTAGTACTAATCAAGACGTCTCTTTGCGTGATAAGTGTTGATAGTAATGGTTGGACACGACTGGTCTTGAGAGATTTCAGCTTCGAGACGAAATTTTTTTTTTAAAATATCGCTTAGAAATAAAGCCTTCTCAGATTTTGCCTCAAATCTCACAATTGACTGCATATAGCAATACAAGTATACCAGTATATCTATAAAATTACTAAACTACAAGTGTACTACAAATCCTAAAAGGAGTTAAAAGATTTACATATTTGCCTCGGACCTCAGTAATCAGTATGCAGCAATATCAGAAATGAGCATCAGCAAATCAGCAAATCAAAAACCCTAAAACAGAAATGAGAAATCTCGAAGATTAAAGAAGCATTTACCGATTAAAGAAGTCTAAAACAGAAAGCCTAAAAAAGATTAGCAGAAATGAGAAATCAAAGTCAGAACTAACTACTCATTCTAGGCGTCGGGGCGTCGGGGCGCTGGGCCACAGCCGCGTCGAGCGAGGCGAGCGTCAAAGCCTCAAAGATCGAAACCAAAAGGCGGAGTAGAAGAGACGAAGACAAAGACTCGGAGAAGGGAGGCGGCTGAGAGAGAGCAGATTTGAGAGGCGTCGTTCAATCAGACATCAGAGGCTATCTAGGAGAGAAGAGAAGGGAGAGAACAGAGAAGGGAGGAGTCTGGGAGAGAAGAGAGAACAAAGAAGGGAAAGAACATAGAAGGGAGGCGACTGAGAGAGTGAGAGAGAAGGGAGTCGGCTGGGAGAGAAGGGAGTTAGGGTTAGGGAGTCTGCTGGGTGAGAAAGAGAGGGGAGTCGACTGGGAGAGAAGAGAAAATGGAGTCGGCTGGTATAGGTTTGAGGGTTAGGTCACTGGATACAGGGGCTTAGGTTTAGGTTTATGACGGACCTACCAGAAAAAAACGAGTTTTTTGACCCATAATTCAATAACCTTAGATTTCTAAAATGAACTCTCTGATCCAGAGGCTCGAGGCGATCGCCCAGCCTGCCCTGAGTCAGGGCCAGCCCTGTGGTTGGATTGTTGCCCCAACTTAATTTTTAGGTAGTAGCTTAATTTGCAGCCTCTGGTGTGCGCGCGGTTGTCGGCAAGGCAAACACAGTCGTTGTTTTGTTTTTTCATATGTTTCTGTTTTTGTCGTACTAACGACTTGACTTGCTGTAGGATTGTCAACATAATGCGTTTCGAAAATTTTATTTTCGTTCAAAAACGACGCAATGTTAAACACAATAAATTTTGGTTGCGTTAGTTAAACGCAAGGAATTTTGATTGCAAATGAAGATGACTAAGAATGACTAAAAATAGATTTACATTCACATTCACATGATAGAATCTATTGTCTCTTCTTGATTGAATACAACAAATAATATTATTTTATGATCCAAGTTCAATCGCAACAATTTATCTTTGCAAATATGGTCCTACTTGACGAAATTTCTAATTTTAGAATTTGTGAGATATAAAGTGTGTAGGATGTAAATTTCATGATGAGGTTTGTACATTCCATCATAAAACAAATTACTCTTATTCCATTTTAAGTATGCATATGACTTTTTCCATAAATTCTTCTATTTTTAGAAATTCGTAAGTTTCATTGGACACAAACTTTATCAACTTTAGTTTTGTTGTGCAGTTAGCAGACGTTAAAAAATTAAACATTTTTAATGTTTATTTAAACGCAACGTTCAACACAAGAAAAAATCTTACGTTTATTAAACGCAACGTAAGACGCTCTTAAAACGCAATGGTTAATGCATGAAGATATTTGCGTGATCGTCTCAGTGCGTTTGACAATCCTACTTGCATGTAAAACCTCTACGTACGACTTCTCTAAACTATTTTTATTACTTATTTTCAAACACTACTACAAATTTTTATCTATTATATCGGATAAATAAGGCCTTTAATTGCGACTGAGGGGTGATTGTTAAAGGCTTGAACCAACTGTTATTAAGACTAGACTTTTTATAGCGGGTGTTAGCAAACGACTGGTATTAAAACTGGCATGTTATAGTTGATATTGTCAAGAGACCGGTATTAAAAGTAACCTTTATAGCTGATATTGTCAAGGAGCCGGTATTAAAACTAATCCTTTATAGCAGATATTGTCAAGCAAACAATAAAAAAAAGGCTTGCATGTTTGACATGCATTAGTTACGAGAGTGACATATTTGACATGTATTTTTAGCAAATATGTCCTGTTATAAAATATAATTTATTTTTTTTGCAAATATGTCTTGTTATTTATTCTTCATGTTTCATTTATTACTACAAAAAATATTTTTTTTCATAAATTTGGCATTAATTGCTCATGTTTCATTTATTGTTGTAATTTTCTTTTGCAAATATGCTATGATGTAAAAAAATCTTTATCAATAGCCTAATTTTATTTTTACAACAAAAATCCGAGATGCAAAAATTTACAACAAAAACGTAATTCCCATAAAGAAATAATTTGAAGGAGCAACAAAATATTTAATGAAATAAAAAAATCTAGCAAAAAATATTTGAAGAAGCAAAATGAGTGAAGAAAAAAATCTGTGGGAAGAAAGAAAATGAGGGGGAGATCAGCTGGTATTTATAAAGAAAGAAAATGTGGAAAGAAAAAGATAAGCTTGATCTGTGGGAATTATGTGTTTGTTTGGAGTGTTGGATGGAGAAGAGTGAACGATTGGATTGAGAAGAAATGATGATCCGTGAGAAGATAGTTCATTGGTCCATAATATTTTATATCGGATGCACTAGAGAAGCCAATAATAAAAGTTTTTCACCGGCTCCTTCCAAGCACCCGCTATTAAACGGTGAGTTTTTATATCTGTTGAACTTAACATTCGCTATTAAAACCTCCGCACTTCTTTTTTCGGGTTCCAATACATCTTTTATATCCAATTTTTTATTAAGGTTCAGTATTAAATGTTTTAACAGAATTTTAAAATTATCACGACTCTTTTAATAGCGGTTTTGTTCTAGAACACATACAAAATAGAAGATATAATAACTCGTTACTGTGGTAGTGAAAATATCTTATTTATTTCTAAGACTATCTTCACTATTCAATATGTATACTACTACTGAGCATCTAGCAATATTTTGCATTTGAACAACATTATTTTGCTTTTGCTTCATGTTTAGATGAAATATCTAAATATTTTGTTAATTGCGAGCTCGTATGTCTTAATTTAAATGGAATCTGTTCACAGTTTAATTAATCAAGTTTCATCCTTATCTTCTAATCCAAGGTTTATCTATTAAATACAAACATCCGGTCAAATGCTCTAATTTAACACGAGTGTAAGATCTATACACACATAACGCAACATGTACAGGTTAGACACTAGTCGGACAAACCTTAGTTTTCTTCAAAAAAATTTCTTTCCTTTTTTTTTTCATTTACGGCAGAGATACTGCCTTGTAAGCCCACGGGCTAAGGGAACCGCATCTTCCTGCTCGTAAATTCCTGCTTGTTTCGATCTAGACCGTTCAAAATTCATCTAACGGTCAAAGCATCTGCCTTCTGAATCAAATCACAGCCGTTCGTGACGATCGAGCGGTCGGATCGAAGACAACCAGAGAAGCAAGCAGGAATTTACGAGCAGCAGATTCGGACCCCGGGCTAAGAGGTAAAAAAAAAAAAAAAAAACGCTGGAAATTAAATATCAATAGGTTATAGAGCTCAAAAGAATTCGTGCAAAGAATCTGTGACAACTGTGCATTAATTATAATTAATGTCTTTTTTAATCAGAGATCCACCTAACACCTTCATTTATTCATAGATATGCACTCGATCCTTTAACGTGTTTTCCTAATCAGATCATTTTTGGAACGCGAGCTAGATTACTGCGATTGTAACAAGTCAACTTTTGAAATTGTTAATTGACTTGTGTATAAATAATTCTAAGATTATATAGAAACCAAATTGCATTTTGTTTTTCTCCTATTTTTATAGGAAACATAAGGACCAGGTCCTCATCTTTATATTGATTGAAAGGATTTACAAGTAAACTGAGCGGGTCTACGTGTCCCGATTCCGTAGGTGAAATGAAATGATACAGATGGACTCGAAGTACAAAGTTTGAAGAGAGGAGGAGAGAGAAAAATGTCTAAAATATATATTGAAGAAAATAATCAAATGATCTCAGAGAATATTTATCATCGATCAAAGATAGTATGAGCCTAACGGCTATATTGTAAATTAATTTATCAGGAAATGTATAGATCTTCATAATTTAGAAATTAAGGAAAATTCAAATTTAGAAAGTATCAACAGACAATTGGCCTATAAAAAAGCACCATGTATCATGTAATCAACACAAAGAAAAATTGAATACAAGTTTATGCTTTTCAACATCTTCTCTCAGTTGTTTTACTTCTCAGAAAATAATATAGTATCAGAGTGGGTCTAAAAAGCTTCAGAAATTCAATCTATCAACCAAAGAGGTTGCCAACCGCAGGAGTCAACAATGTCGGAAGTACTCGGTGGGCATCATTCTCACACAGGAGAGATGCAGCAGGCACCGAGACTTACTAACACGCTACTCAATAGTGTGAATTATCCGTGATGGACCAAATCTGTGTACCTGTTTCTCCACAGCAAAGATAATCTGAGTCACATTACTGGTACAACCAGCAACTGCCATAGAAAAAACCATAACAGAAACTGACAACAATGTTCCAAATACCAGTACCATACAAAAAACCCTCGAATGGCGGCAAAATGACACAACGGTAATGACATGGCTACTAAATTCAATGGAACCCCAGATCTCTAGACTTTTCATGTACATGAACTCAGCCAAAGAAATTTGGGACGAAACCAAAGAAATGTATGGCCAAGACCAAAATTTCTCACACATCTTCCACTTAAAGCAAGAACTTTCTCAAATTAAACTAGGAACCAGAACAGTAACCGAATACTTCGGTGATTTAAAAGAAAAATGGAACGAATTAGCCCTCTACAGTCAAACAACTTATCTGAAAGCCTTGCAACAAGATCAAATATTCAAATTCCTCTCTGACCTTCACCCAAGCTATGAGCCAGCCATAGCACAGATACTGTTGTGCAAAGAACCGGCTACTCTAAAAAGTGTTGTAGCAATGATTCTAGGAGAAGAAAGTCGCAGAGCATGTATGAATTTGAGGTATGATAAGAGTAAGTCAAATTAATGTATATATACTTTACTTGTTCTTATGTTATGCTTGTGTTTATTAAAAAAAATATTGATTTTAGGTGTATTTATGTAAAATATGATTTATTTATAATACTAAAAAATATTATATTACTATTATCTGTATCGTTTTTTATCCGTTTATTACTTGATAATTTTAACGAATAAGAATAGAATAAGAGTAAGTCAAATTTTAGCGGGCAAAATTAAAATGTGTAAGTAATTTTAAATAGATACAAATATAAAAATAGCTTCATCCGATTCGTATCGTACCTCTGTTGACATCCCCTACTTCTTCTGGAAGTTGTTCTGACAGCTAAAATTATTTGTGAGTTTGGGCAAAATAACTCATTTCATATTTTCATTCCCATCTTACGTTCATGACAATGGGCGAAACAAAATTCAATTCAACCTAATTTTCACTTTCTCACATATACAGTAATTGTTTCCCTCAGACCATGTATATTACGAACATATATATGAAGTAATAAAGTAGGAACACACACCCACGTATAACCATTCCCACAGAACTTGTTAGGTGAAATCTTGCAGACTTGGATCATGTAATCTAACGTGTTATGAGCTTATTATTATTATTATTATTATTTGATTGATATTTTGCTATTACAGAAATGAGATTTAATAATTTTATAAAATAATAATTATTAAAAAATTATTAAATATTATTAGCAGAAATGTAAACATAATTTATGAGAATAGGTGCAACTACATCGATATTTATTTAAAAAGTCATTTTTTCAGAAACTAGGGAAATGATTTTTAGAGTAACTGTTGTCATAGCTCCATCTATGTTAATTGTTATGTTAAATAATTGTTAGCTTATTTCGAATTCTAACTTAATAACGAGCGCTTCACGAATCTTTCTCTCATTATATCTTCTCTTGGCCGCCTCAACTTCTCAAACTTCTCTACCCTCTCTTTCCCACCTGATCGACTCCACACCTCTAGCTAATCTGATCTGCTAGAAGTGTGGAGGTTATTAACGATCTCTATCACACACACTTCGTGTTCTTTTACCTCTTGTCGACGCCTTCAACATGGGAATGATCGACTCTGCCATATCATTCATATCCACCACTGATCTTGTATTTTTCTCCTCTCACCGATGAGCGTGGTCGTGTTTTTGGTCTGCACCTCTTTTTTAAGGTAAGTTTTTATTTTATTATTTTGGTAGATCTCATAAGAGTTAGGAATAGCTATTACTGCAAGGAACGAAAAACAAGATGTTTATTATACAAAAGATTACAATTATACAAAATAGTTATTGCTGAAAGTAAGTGACATATTTATCTGTTTTTGGTACATATAAATCAGATCGAGTATCATTGATTGCTTGATCAGAAAAAAATAACACAAGGACCAAAATTGATGCTAAGTTGTTAAATTGTTAAGGAATAGTTAAATTATTGGAGTTTAGAGTTAGGATTGATAAAAAAATTAATACTTAGAGTTTAGGATTTAATAAAAATAATTAAATTGTTAAAAAAAATTAAATTATTAATAACAGTCGAGAATAGTTAAGAAAGAGTTATTTATGATTTAGGTTTTGATTAGAGTATGCAAGAGTATTTTATTATTCAAATATAGAATGACATGGTGATATATTCTAATCAAAATTATTTTACAACACCTCTTTAGGTGCAATACGACGAGAAGAGTGAAAATTCAACAATAGAAATGTTGATTTCACCCCTATGAAGACACTTGATGCAATTCAGGTGTTCATTCTAAGGAGAGAGATCGGGTTTTCAATCTAAAAGAAGAGGTTATTTAATCTATTTTTTCTTTGATATTTATTGTGAATGTACTAATTGTTTATTATTTGTCTAAGAGTTTGTATTTCTGTGTTTCTGTAGGGGTTCTTTTCTAGAGATATTGGATGATAGGATTTTAAGTACATAGAAAATATACGAGCCATTTGTGATAAGAAAATATTGCAAATGAAGTCAACTCTAAACAAAAATGCACGATTTGTCTAAAAATTTCTACTGATCAACTCCTTCATTTCTACTGATCTTGTCTGGACAAAGACAAAATGTTTCTTCTTGCAAGAAGATTAACGCTTCTTCTTTGATGCAATTTAAAGGACATCCCTTGTTAGATTTTTTTACAGAGAAACTGAATCTCTAAACATAACTTAATAGAAGTTATGTTTGTCGAATATTGTAAAAGAGGAGTTAAATTTTTTGGTAATGAAACAAACATAAAATCTCACTTTGTATCATTATGTCGCTAAGACAATAATTGCATCTTTCGAGCACTATTTTTCTATTTTTTTTCTAATTAAGTACTTTATTTGTATTTTGTTTATTTTTTCTTCTTTATTATGATCATAGTTATAATGTGATATATTATATGCAATAATATACATGTGCTATCAATTTTTTCTATAATTTCGAAGTCTATAACAACAGTTTAAATGATTTTATAAAACATTTTTTAAAATATAAAGATCTAAGACAACTTAATAAATAACTGTTGTGTTATGTTCCTCTACAACAACAACGATTATTTACTAAATTCTTTTGTTTTATTTAAATATTAAATTATAATTTTTTCTTAAGCAACACTCATTTGCAATAAATTTATATAAAATTCACCATTCATTTATGCACCAATGGTTTCATTTCTGTGGTAGCGTTTCAAAATTTTGTAGGCAGGCTCCCATAATTTCAAAATGTCACAAACGAAAGAAAAGTTCCGGGCTATGATATAAGCAATATCTATCAATTTTGACCGGGCCTTACGAATTAACAAATCATTGAAAACCATTAAAAGGATTGAAATGCACATTTAATATTGGGCCCTTTTTATATTTGGGTATATGAAAGCATTAAAAGAACAATGAACATTTTCAAAAGTATAAGTGAATATAATAGAACATGTTTATGAGTATATCATTAAAACCTTCTTATATTGTATAATTCCAAAATAGCACCAGTCATAGTCCCCTGTACCGTTATCACTCCCCTCCACTTGATTCCTTTTTGAAACAAAAGTGTGGGCTTTACCATCGTATTCTCAACATCATAAAACATCACCTACTAGATAACAATAACAGGCTCAGAATTAATTAAATAAACTAATTTTCATTGAACAAATGAAAGAATTACAAGTTATCTATTACTAATCCGTGTAAGATTTCCTACGTACAGAAACCAATGCCATCACATCTACACCAAAGTGGTGCACGATGAGGAGGCCGGGTCAAAGATCGCCGGGACCAGATACTTCCTCCCGTTCGCTCCATTGGCATTGTAACTTGCACGTGTACTAGGGTCCACAAGAAGATCCCCAGCGTATCCGGGATAAGCACCCTTCGCATACTTGCCGGTACATGCTGTGGCGGCCTCCAGCGGAGCCTCTTTGGGTCCCTGATAGAACCCATTTTGGAAAGGGTTGGTAACTGTACCAGCAATCATGCTCGCTAGATTGATCACCATGCCATCAAGTCCAACATCGCCATTTGGTGCCACCAAAGGTGGGCTTTGGGGGCCGTATATGGGCTGGTGAAAGGGCCAGGCACATTGACCAGGGCACTGAGTGGCAGAGTTGCCGACCCAAATGTACGCAAACCGGCCGAGCTTAGACCGGGGTGAGAAGCCATGGTATGCGCACCGCCTCATACAGAACCCCTCAACCAACACATCATCAGAAGTGAGCACCACATTGACGGCATTGCTGGGGGCCCCACGGTTAGCGAGCTGAAGAATGTGTGCATCGGTGAGGGATTTGCCGAGGGAGTACGACTCATCAAGGAATTGTTTGTCGAGGGACAGAGAAGGAAACCGGGCTTTGGAGTGAGAGTAGTATTTCTCGGTGGTTTTAAACCAGGCCGCAACTGACGGTTCTGATTTGGCGCTGTTGGTGAGCGAAGAGACAAAATCCGAGAGAATGGCACGCTGCGATGGGGTGAATTTGCCATACCAGATGAAATTCACCGAGATTTTGCCGGTAAGGAGTGCGCCTTTGTGGTATCTCATGCTAAGAGGAGTTTCCTCTACTAGATCTGCGGGATGCCTTGCTCCATAGGAGCTGGATACTAGAAATGCACATAGAAATAACACCAAGAAAGAGGAAGATAAAGCCATAATTAATTTAAGTGAGGACTGAGGAATGTATGGAAGAAGGTTAGGTGAGAGCAAGAAGAGAGTGAGTAGTACTGGTGATGAGTGGTGAGCGGTGAAGAGGAAGAGAGATGGTGAGGAGTTTATATAGGGGGATGACGGAATGGGAAGGTCTATCAAAAGAGACAAAGGTCGTGTGGGGTCATGCAAGCGGCAAGCAAAGTAGTCGGGTACTGGTCACTGGATAGCTGTATAATTCAGTGCCTTTCTCCATGCAGCTGTTGCCATGCATGCACTTTTGTTCCCACTTTTCCTTTTCCTAGCAATTAATAGGCTAACGAATTAAATAACTTTCACAAATTCAAATTCTTCAGACATAATGATATAGTAACTAAGTAATTACATGTTGTGTTTACGCAGCATATAGGATTGTTAATAATTAATATATTTATAAATAAAATTTGTTAATTGTGAGCATTTGCTGGTCTGAAATTTGAATAATAGTAAATTTATTGCTATTTTATATTTATAGTACTACTTGTTATAATTGCAGAATGAACAAGGTTAGTTTATTATTAGTATTTTTCACTTCTAATATAATGAAAAAGCTGTACCACAAGAGATAAGATGCATTAACTAGTATTGACAACGGGTCTGGTCAGACTGGATCGATCTAAACCCTCTGGTCTAACGGGATGTTCGGTTCAAGAATTGACCAGTTCAATGGATTATACTAGTCGGGTTTGGACGAGCCTACATTGGCTGTAATCCATCTAAAACTCATGAATTGAATTTTTCTACATGTTCAATGGTTAGAGGTCAGTTTGTCGGGGTCATGTTGGATGGTTGGACAGATTTTTTTTTTATTTTTTCAGAATTATTTTAAATTTTTCTACATTTACGAATTATTTTCAAGTTATACTTGAAATATTATCGGGTTGTACAAAATTTTGCAAGAATTTTCACGAGTTTTGTGCTAATTTGAATGATTTTACGTGAATTTTGCACGAATTGAACATGAATTTTCAATGATAGACGAATCAGATCGGTCTGAGCCGAACTAATCCGAACCAAATTTAACACAAAGTTTTTCCAACGACCCCAACCGCTACTCATTTGAGACTCTTTGGGTGTGTTTGGATCACAAAAAATAGTACTAACCATGAGTTAGTGTTGCTATCCACACAAAAATGTGATCCAACATTAATTAGTAAGTTATGAGTAGTGTTGATTTGTGTTATTTTGCTAACCCAACAAAATAGTAGGATTAGCAAATTAGCACATGTCATGGTTAGTAAAATTATTATTTTATTACACCTTCATCATCATCTTGATATTATTATAATTATAATAATAATAATAATAATAATAATAATTATTATTATTATTATTATTATTATTTTGTTATTGTTATTATTATTGCAATTGTCATTATTTTATTTTTTATATTATTATTATTATAATTGTCATTATTTTATTATTATCATTATCAATATCATTATTATTATTATTATAATTGTCATTATTATTATTATTGTAATTCATTATTTTATTATTATTGTTGTTATTGTTATTATCATTATTATTATTATTTTATTATATTATTTACTTTTTTATTTTGTATTATTGTCATTTGATGTATTTTTATTATATTATTATTGTATTATTATTATTATAAATTGATATTAATATTTTATTATTATTATTCGTTAAAAAAATAAAATAATTTATTGTTTTACTAATTCTCACTATCACTACTCCAAATGACAATTCAAACAATATTTTCACTAACTTAGATAGCACAAAACTAGAACTATTTTTACACTAATCTAGATAGCAAAAAATAACCATTATTTCAATCACTAATTTTGATAATATTATATTTGCACTATGACATTAAACAAATGCACCCAAACATGTTTACTCTGATCGGGTCTGAATGTTCTCGAAGTAGATTAGGCCAGATAGCGGCCTGAATCTTCAAGTTCGGATCGGACTCGCTATTATTTTTTCAAATCTCTGGCATTAACAAGGCTTGGATCGTCGCAAGAATCTGGACGTGAGGTCAGAAATGTCAGAAAGAGTACAATTATTTTAATGAATGAGTGTTTTAAAAAGAAAAAAAAAGTGTGTGCGCTTCTCGAAACATGAGCATGAACGTTGGAACTTGGAAAGAATAGTAGAGTTGGAGGCAAGCCAGGCTGGATGTTTTGGAGCCTAGTGGGCAAGTATGAGAAGAAAATTAGCTAGCTGTGAATGTGATGGTGGGACCCACACTGTCAGGAATTGGGAATTTGGGATTGCGATTTGGATTGGCTTGTGGCTTTGTGGGCTTTGCCCTTTGGTTGAGTTGAGGAGTAGTGTTTAGAGAAGCGCGTTCGCGACAGCTGGTTGACTCGTGACACGGTGCAAGCTGCATTTACTGCGGTTTATTTGTTGCGCTCTGCTCTAAACTCTAGTGCTCTGGTTTCGAGGCTGGAAGGATCGATCGGGACCGTTGGTTGGGAATAGAGATCTGTGACTGGGGTCCCAACTTCCAGCTCAGAGGTGAGCAGGAAACAGCGCTCGCCTTGCTGTCACCAAACGAGCAACGGCTAGTCGCGTACGGTCCACGTCAGCATAAAGCTCTCTTGTTGCGGAGAAATGAATTCTAATAACCAGGCAGAGAATCGCGCGTGATGCATGAAGCATTTGGTGAATCAGGAAAAAAGCACGCAGGAAGAAAGAAGCATTGCAAATGCCAAAAAAGATGAATGAAATAAGTGTCAAAGGTTGTAGAAACGGAAGAAATTAATCATAAATAGCAAAGAGTAAATTAGGATGAAGTTAGACGTTATCAGATGGAATAAAATATTAGGTGTCGAGTGAAGAATACCATGGATGATAAAGGTGGTTGCGTTTGTTTGTCATCGTGCATGTATGATGCATGATTGATTTGCCTACAAGAGGAAACAAATCAACAGGAAGGAAGTTTCGCGCAATTGATTTATTGTGTTTATCTATATGATAAGTAATAAAAGAGTAATCAGAATATGAAAGCGGATGGTGACATGGTGTAGCGGCGTCTTGTGGCTTGCAGTGGCGGAGTGGCATCGTGCGACTTGCAGTGGCAGAGCGGTGTCACGAAAGCAGATGGTGATGTGGCAGCGAAGCAGTGTCATGTGATCTTGAACGATATCATGCGATGTCATGGGATGGAGCAATGTCATGCGTTTGTAGTGCGACGTCATGCAACTTGCGGTTGCGGAGCGGCATAACGAAAGTGGTTGGTGGCGTGCCGTAGCAACGTCTTGTGTATTAGACCGTGAAGCGTTTAGCGGCGGAGCGGTATCTTATGGATTGGAGTGTAAAACGTTTAGCGGCGGAGCGGCATCGTGCATCGTGCAGCAGCACAGATGCGTTACAAAAGCAGATGGTGACGTGGTAGTGGAGCAGTGCCATGCAAATTGCAGTGGCGTCCTGCGACTTCCAGCGTGAAGCGACAGAGCAGCGTCATGTGACCTTCAACGATATCATGCGGTGTCATGCGACAGAGCGATATCATGTGTTTGAAGTGTGACGTGTGACGTCATGTAACTTGCGGCTGCAGAGCGGCATAACGAAAGCGGATGATGTCGTGACGTAGCGACGTCTTGTGGATCGGAGCATAGCGAATCAGATTGCTTGCGAAACACCACTCGGACCTTCGCGAATTGGTCAAAGCAAATTACTAAACTTCGCGAAGGAGAAATAGTAATATTGGAGTTTTTGAAGTCTAAATATGATTTTTTTGCCTAAATTCTATATCGTTCTTTCTAGTAGATTTATAAGAAAAAAACAATCTTTCAGTTTTTTTTAAAATATTTTTAACCTTTTTCTATCAATAAAAAAGCTCTGTTACTTTATCTACGTTACGGTCGCAAAATGCAGACGATTTATCTTTTCGCTGATTTCTTTCTCTGCCGTGCAGCACCAACGGACGCTCATGATTTCCTGCGTTGTAAATTACGAACGGCTCAGATTTGATTCAATAGGGTCTAATATTATAAAGTTTAACTTACACGAATCTTGATGCAAATCAAAGACTGAGATTTAACGCGCAGTACGCACAGTGTGCTGCGCGGTAGAAGATCTGGTTTGCAATATAACAGGCTGTCATTTTGAGAAGGGGAAATGTTGACACAGTGGTCTTCATCAACATTCAAAATGTAAAGTTAGTTATGTGCTTGAACATTCCAAAAAGATTTTCAAGCAGAAAAAGAAACAACAAAAAATAATTATAAGTAGTTAGAACTTTGAAGAGGTGATTTTACCAGAAAATTAGTTATTGATTTGACAAATGAAAGATGAATTACAAGGATTAATTATTGATTTGATGCTAAAACGAATCCATACAATATCAGTCTAGCAGAGCATGTTGCATGCAGTAGCTATCTCTTCAAAGACACGGTTCTAATGCCGATCCTTTCATCTCCTAACGTGATTGTTTCAATGCTGCAATCAATCAACTCATTTTGTAGTCAAATTAATTATAAAGGATTTTGGAGCAAAAAAAGTCAAGTAGAATAATCTATCTCATTGTCAGAATCATTCTCACATAAGCACTGATTTTAGTTGGATCTCTCTGAACACTTCAATCAAATAAACAACATCGACAAATTAAGTGAAAAATTTGTACAGTTAATTTGTAAGGAAACAAATTTAAAACATTATTGAATATTTTTCAGACTGGAACCAATTAAAACAGTTTCTCGGTATTATACAAGAAACTAATTAGTCTGCAATTTACATTTGGATTGAAAATTATTGTCAGGTTTTGAACAAATGCTAAATGTATTATAAATACGAAGCTAAAAATACAGAGAGAACAACAGATCAATTTGATGTTTTATCTCGATCGCAGAACATTAGAAGTTTAGAACAGTGCATTGTTTAACATTTCAATTGCGTTCCGACAAGTTCATTCATTTTCTGACCCCCATGGACCATGAAGAGTATCATAGATGCGCACAAAGTAATTAAACCAAAATAGATTCACACTGTTAATTAAACAAAGCAAATCGAAAGACACGAGCGAGAGAAAGATAAAGAGAAAGAGAAAGAGAAAGAGAGTGAAAAAGAGAAGACCAGAGCTCAAATTGCACCGTCGGAGTGGGAGGATCGGAAACACCATTGATCACCTTAGCCGCATCATCGTTTTCGCCTTTCCTCTTATTGCGCTACTTTGTTTCTATTCCAGTATACCCATATTATCTGCGGAGGAGAACTTGTGAGTTGGATTAAAGATTAACGTTATATGATTTAGAAATATTTTTTATATTATTAATTAGAATCATTGATTATTGATTCAATAGATCAGATCAGAAAGTTTTCTGTGCGGAACCTTTTGTTCCGCCGGTGATTTCGTCTTCTATTCTGGTGGCGATGAGATGAGAAATGAAATTCTCTTCGCGTATTTTTTTTGTGCTCATTGTGTGTAGGTTAGGTTAATTTGGACTGTTAAATTAAAGATCAACAATATTTCTCTGAATATAACAGTGGCAGTGTCAAGCTCTATTTAATGTAGTGGTAAGATGCAAGTCTTTCATGAATGATATATGGGATTCAAGCTTCAGCAGAAGTTATTTTAGGAGGGTTTCAATTTTATTTTTTGATTTTTTTTATGAGTGTGTTGTAAATTTATAGGAAATGAATAAAACAAAAATAATAAAAAATAAAATAAAATTTAACAATGACATTCGAACGTGAATTATTCAACGGTTCAAATTAACTTGCGGAGAACAAGCACAAAAAATGCACGCAGAAGATACTGTCCCGATGAGATCAATAGATTTAATTAATTTTCGAAAATGAATGGGCCTCTAATTCAATTTTTGGGTAAAGTTAAATTGCAACAGCCACGGCCTTTACTTGAAATTAAAGGAGCATATGAGGATCGTAGAATCACAGCCACAGATAGATTCAGCCTCTGATTCATTTTTCAAAGTTGACTGCGTCCGGCGCAATAACAGTCGCTGTTACGGTCGTAATCACAGGTTAATTTTTCTGTAGTGTAGGCCTTGTTTGAAAAATGGATAGCATCAGAAGCCTGTTATACTCATAGCTGGTAGCCCACTAGGCCCAATAACATGCTGTTCTCTCTTTGGAGAGCGAGGATAGGTATTATCATATAGTGGGCTCTGTACAAGTCTAATGCTAAAATTTATTAAGGCCTTAAAAGTTTCAGTTAAGATTTCCAAAATAATCAACAAACCTTATAATTAGTAAATATTTAGAAGAGATGACTTCAATGGAAGGAAAATTACTGCAGAAGTAAAATAAAGGGTTGGATTACAAGGATAAATCATCAGTAACGAATCAATACAATATCACTCTAGTGTGAGTGTCCTATTTACATTATGCTAAGGACCTGATGTCTTTTTTCATTAATCTTTCAAAAGTTTTCCTATTTAATATTATTGACATCAATCCTTGCATTGAGCTCAACTGCTCAAGTCATGGTGGAGCACATGGATGAGACCGGATCCATCAGACCAGGAACAAGGAACTTCCTTCCGTTTACTCCATTTGCATTATAACTGGCCCCACTGGTAGGGTCCACCAGTAGTTGACCGGCATAGCCCGGGAAAGCATTTGTGCCATAACAACCCGGACAAGCAGTCGCTGCCTCTAAAGGTGCGCCCTGTTCGCCTTGATAATATCCGTTACCAAAAGGGTCTGTCAATGTACCAGCAAGCATGATGCCTATGTTTATCACCATGCCGTCACCGCCGATGTCACCGTTTGGTGGAATCAGAGGGTTATCCTGTGGGCCATTAACTGCCTGGTTGAACGGCCATGCACATTGTCCGGGGCACTGAGTGGCTGAGTTGCCGGCCCAGATAAAGGTCCAGCTGGAAGTCGAGTCAGAGCCGTGCATGCCGCATCTCGTTGAACAGAATTCTTCGACCATCACATCGTCAGCTGTCAAAACCAGTGCAATGCCACCTTTACCGGGCTGAACATTTGACGCCAGCTGAGAAATTTGGTCTGCTGTCAGGGATTTTCCCATGGAGTAGCCGTTGTTTACTTGGCTTTTCAATATCAGTTGAGGTCGGCCGTTTTTTCCGGCCTTGGATAGGTAGAAGTTGTATAGTTTGTCCATCCACTGAGAGACAGAAGGGGATGATTGTGGAGCAGAGGATTTCAGAGAACTGATGAAGTCGACGATGATCGATTTTTGTAATGGAGAGAAGTTACCGTACCAAAGGATGGAGATTGGGATGCTACCTTGGAGCACTGCTCCTTGGTGATACGTGAGAAGATTTGATTCCGGTGTCCAAATGCTTGGCATTCTATCCCCAATTGAAGGATTGGTTATGGTAAGGATAAATAGTAATGGAAGAATCATTGTTCTAGCACAGGCCATATCTGGAGTGCAACTAAATATCTGGTTAGTTAATTTGAAAGTGATAGGATTGCTTGGAGAGATATAGCTATCTAGGCAAGTCAAGAGGCAAGAGAAGAAGAAGAGTTTGCTTGTGTAGTGATGAAGGAATAGTATGTGACGCATGCCTCTATAAATAGGCGGTTTGTGGAGACAAACTGTCTATTCACATGCATGACCATGATGCATGCAAAATTAAAATAAAAAAAGTACAAAAGGATGCTCTGGCCAGCTACATGCATTAGTGGGGGTCAGAACTCAGAATGATGAGATCCGAACTGGAGATAGAAAGGAAGATCTGGTGGAGATCTTAACTACATTCCAATTAAATCTCACTAGCTTGATAGTACGATGGACTTGGTGCGGATTCGCATCTAGTACCAAAATAATGCAATATTATAGTGGAAATGAAGTTATTAAATTTGGGGTCAAAAGAAGAGAACGGGGTTTGACTTTATGAGAGAAGAGGAGGAGCGTTGAAAAGGGCGAGGGGAACGTGGGACGGTACTCTCACCAAGTTGGAGATGATCGATGTATGGAGGTAGATGCTGATCGATCGTCTGCAGTTGTCCCATGTATCGGGTGCTTAAACAGACCGTTCAAATTTCTATCTGCTGAGATGGAAAGAATGAATGGAGATCGGACGACTAGACAAGGGGTAGTACGAAGATGTATTGTTTACATATGCAGCGGATCAGAAATTGGTAATGATCAGACACTAGCTTCAGCGAGCGCTTCAGAAATTGGTAATGATCAGAAATTGGTATTGTTTACATATGCAGAGGACGACTAAACAAGTAGCGAAGCGCTTCAGCGAGCGCTAGCTGGCATAAACCAGTATTGAGCCATTCGCTGCAACATGGTCACGTGCCAGTTGCATGTGCTTATAAACTTCTAACCATCCGTGGACGGTGGATAGGACTTCGTAATGCATGGATTTTTTCCTTCTTAACACTTGTTATTTAGGTAGGGATTGACAAAATTCGGATGTGTTCCAAAAATTCAAGGTCGCGATTCGATCTTGCTCGATAAGAGAGTAAGTTCGTGCCGACTCGGTCAAGAAAAAATTCTCGTCCCGACCCATCTATTTCGTGCAAGACCCGTGCAAATCCGTGCAAATTCGGAATTAACTCATTAAATTCAAAAAAATTAAAAAATCAAGAAAAAGAAAAAAAATTCCAACCAACCCGACCGACCCGAACCCGTCGGGTTGCTAACCCATGAGTCTTAGATGAATTGTGGTCGCTTAAAATTTTTTGGGCCGACAAACCGTTGACC
Organism: Eleocharis quinqueflora; assembly: GCA_964058865.1. Lineage (NCBI taxonomy): Eukaryota > Viridiplantae > Streptophyta > Magnoliopsida > Poales > Cyperaceae > Eleocharis > Eleocharis quinqueflora. Next base: position 65,662 of record CAXKVX010001406.1, read on the forward strand.
CGGCCAACCCGTTGAACCTGACGGGTTTGGCCCGACCCATTCTGACCTAGCCTATATTTAGGTGCATATTCATAATTTCGTCGGATGGTTCAACATTTAGGATTTTATGCAGAGAAGTTCAAAATGATATATAATTTTAATTTTTTTTCTAAATTTTGAATCTTTTCGACATTGGCCTAATCATAAATTTTTTGAGAAAGCGACCAGCATGACAAACTTATGCGGAGCCCACTACAGTTGAAGATGTGCCGGATGATTAATTAATTTGAGCTACATATTAAATTTTACGGACAAAAAATGAACTCATGTGGGCCCCTAGCCCCCTGGGTCCGAATCTGCTGCTCGTAAAATCCCTGCTTGTCTCGATCCGACCACCAAAAATCGATCGACCGTCATGGACGGTTGTAATTTGATTCAGAAGACAAATACTTTGACCATTAGATGAATTTTGAACAGTACAAATCGAAACAAGCAAGAAACAAACAAGAATTTTACGAGCAGCAGGTCCGGTTCCCGCCGCTGCAGCAGTTCCGCCCCTGCTTTTCGGAGACCAACGGACACTTTCTGAATAAAAGTGGCTCCGCTGCTGTCATTTCGTTTCATTTTTAATATTGTTATTTTTTTTTTGTTTATTCGCGCCTCTACATAAAATCAGTACCTAGCGCTGGTGAAACTGAAAATAAAGACCTGTTCTCACAACTACTGTTCATTGACATAAATAATGCTTTATTTGGCTTTTTTAGCTTGATTAGTCATTACTACACTCATTATTTAAAAAGAAAACAATATAATCTGTTCATTTCTACTTGATTCGTGAACTGTACTAATTAATCAAACTAAGATATTAAACTATTTGTGAGATACAATCGCAAATCAACTTAGATTCATTTAGTCCTACAAACTGAACGGAATGAGATCTTCTAACGCGCAACAAATCTCAATTTTTGATTTGCATCGAGATTCGTACAAGCTATAATATCAGACCTCTGAATCAAATTTGGATCGTCCGTAGCCTACAACGCAGAAAATCTGAGCCGTCCATAACTGCTGCGCGACAGATGAACAACTTTCCTAACTGAACTGCTATCCAAAACATGCCCCGACTGAACTTCTCAGCAACATCTCTGTGTGCACGCCAAAACTGTATTCTTCTTTTTGTGAGCTTTCATCTTTATCATCAATGTAATTGTTTGGCAGGAAATCAGACTAGCGCATGTTATAATGTAAAAGGTGCAGTCTAAGTATTACAATTAAGATCTTAATCACCAAGTAGTTTCATAAGTTTTGATGCAATTTAATTGGATCACAAGACAAGTATATTAGAATTTATTTCAACATATGAGCAAATATGTGATATAATTATATATTATATTATGGACTGTCAATTCAAATTGATTTAACACTTGATTCAAAAGTGATCATAATATCATCAAGTGATATGTGTCATGAAGAAGTGAGCTTTAGATGTGTAGAATGTATATTGGTAATTTATTATTTAGTGATGATCTAAATTGAAATAAATTATAGAGCAATATTTATATCGCTATTGGTCCCAGGAGAATACGATTTATTGGCACATAACCTTGTCCAGAATAAACCTGTTACGTACTAGAGATACTTTTGGATTTGCTTGAGAGATTATGCAATCTTAATATTATGTAATTGTTTAATTAAAGCCAAAGCTAGTGAAGAATGTTATGTACTGATTAACATGTTTACGTGCATGTGTACATTGTCCATTTTCTTATCAGGTGCTATTATATGATTTAAAAATTCAATGTACACAATGCGCATCATAAAGTTACATCAAAACTTTTGATACGTTTCTGATATCCACTCTCTCTACCATTTACTTGGTATTAATTGATCATTAATAAGGAATTGATATAGAGCAAATATATGCTTTTATCATGAGAGATGCAACGATTGAAATATCTCATCGCTAAGGCATATACGAATCTGAAGAGTCTCTCGAGCTCATCTCTTTTTTCTCTGTGGTATTATTGTGAGATAGAGTGATTCTCTTAGTTTTCGAGTTTATGCATAAGAAAGTGTTGCCACCGTTCTTCTTGATCTCTCCATCGAGTCTAGAAGAAGAATGCTATGTTGTACCTAACGAACTAGCGTTCAACGGGACCATATTTTTTTCAGAAGACCAACAAGCAATCGATTGCGCACATGTGTATCTGGTATGATTTTCAAATCTTCATCTATTAATATGAATAAGGTACGCTTCCGCTCAATTTATAATTCTCTAGAGTAGATCTTGAATTTAGAAATCGGTACAAATTTCTATCAAAGTAATGTAAAGATAGTAAGAGCAAGAGAGGAAATAACACACAATATAACGTGATTTAACTACAAAACGAAAATGCCTACTCCACGTGACATCCGAATCAACACATTGGTACCGAACACTATGTAAAACCCACCAATTTTTGACGAATATTTTAATAAATAATTATCTTATTAATCATGAAATTTACCATTTAATAAAATATTAAATTTGCTTATTCAATTATATAATTTTCAAAATTTAAAACCACTAAAATTAACCCATTTCAAAATTTAATCACTTACGAAATTAACTACAATCTTTACACACAAATATCAACTAATCTAATTTACTTACAACACATTATAAAGAGAAAAAAAAAATTGAAAATTGAGAAAACTCATTTGTTGCTAAATCATAACTTGCAACACGAATTGCCACTCAAATCTCATCACAATAAGCCTTAGAACTCCCTACCATTATCTTAGATCAAGCAACCCCTATGTAATGGGTCAATGATGGATGAAATTTGCCTTTAAAGCAGTTACCACACAATTAGCTACATCATTAGGGTCGTAGAAGCTCAAAACCCCCCACTTTGTTCCTCTAAAAAGGTGTTGTGGCTCCTACCTATTCGCGAGGCGGGTAAAGCCGACCCGCTCGGGTGTAAAGAAAGAGGAGACGTGAGGATGCTCACACAAATCGCCACAGATAATCCCAAACCCCACTATCTCTTTCTCTTTTCTCTCTCCCTACTTCTTTTCTTTTCTCCCTCCCGTGAACACTCACTTCTCTCCTTCTCTTTTTCCTTTTTTCTTTTCCCTTCCCCTTTTCTTTCCCTGTCCAGAACCGAAATGGAAACAAACAAAAAAATGGGGGATTTCATCCCCTTAGAGCTCTCTCTGCCCTCCACCTCGGCGAGATCGTCGGTTCCTCATGCGCCGAGGAGATGGCAGTTCGACTCGAGTGACCTGACTGTAGGATTTATTTCATAATGCGAATCAGATAAAAATAAAAAAATTTATCCGATAATATCTATGATCATTTCATTATTGTTAATTTTACTTCATTTGTTTGCATCACTAATCAGAATCAAATATGTTCCTACAAGAGAGATTGTGATATCATATCTATGATCTTTAACGTAGCTCTATTTCTCTTCGGTTCACCTTGAATCTGAAACAAGAATGGCGTCGAGTTCGTGCTAGCATCCTCTTCGTTCGCTCCTAACTTTATCGCCGGTAACGTAATCGATTGCTTAATCGATAAATATTTAACAAATATTTAGAGGAAGAGAGAAAATTAAGTTGAAGTAGTAACCTTATTATCTCTGACTAGATATGATATTTATAGGCTCTAAACTGATAACCTAGGCGGCCTAGGTTATGGACAATTTTTCGATTTATGGAAGATTTTCGGCTGAATTAAACTTACGAGATCCTAATTGCAACTTTGACTAATTCAATTTCAAATGGTAATTGCTAAATAAATTAATTTGACAACCAACTCAATTGAAATTCTTCTCAAATGCAAATAACCAACAATCAATTAGAGAAGTGTGTATATCAATGTGGTTTAACCAAATTTTAATTGCGGAAGCGTAATACCAATTAATCAATATGTCCCGAATAATTCTAAATGGTAATTCAATCAATTTCCCAATTGGCCAACTCAAATAACAATTCACTAATACCTAATTAAGCACTTCAAGCACAATTCACACAAGACAATTAGGAATTAATAAATTTGATATTATAATTATTATACAAAGTAGGACTATGTCATCTTTGTATTATAATTATTTCTTGGTCTCCATTAAGTACATTATAAAATTATAACTGCACTTCAGTTATATTGGTTTCATTTATAATTCTACTTTATCAAGGAGCTCACAAAATATCATTTCTCATTATTAATGAGTGACAATGATGCTCTTGACATATACTCTTTTCATGTATAAGTTATATATAAATGGTCATTACTTTTATCACTACTTGTTGTAAGTAGTTTTTAATGATAATCACGTTATACATCTCTCATGTGAAAAAGATATATGTCTCAATCTTAGAATCAAAGTTACGATAAAAACATCAATGACACAAACACAATTCATATAATGCTTTTATCTATTATGTCTGTTTAATATATGAAATATTTCATATATTCGTGTTATTAAATGATAATCTTTTATCAACGTTTGCAAAACTACAATTTACTTTTAATCAACACGACAGTTTTATATGGCATATTAGTGTTCCTTCTAATATCCAAGACTTGTAAACATTTTAGAGTTGTATATTGAGAAACTCAGGACTTCCAGACTTAGCCAAAAATCAAGAATTTCCAAAAAACTTGTATTCGCAACTCCGATATTTTCTATTTTTCGAACTCCGATCTTTTTCCAAATATCATAAAACTTTAAATGCATGATATTGACAATATCGTACTTTTGATTTTTTTTTTCTTTTGATTAGTGCTCACAACTCCGACATTTCTAAAAGACTTGTATTTGCAACTCCGATCTTCTATATTTTTCAAACTCCCAAGGCAGCATTTCTTTTTTTTATAATTTATTTATTATATTTCAAATATTAAAAAACCGGCATAATTCAAGTTGAAGCTCCATGCACACGTGCATCTTGTGTGATATTCTGTGGCGCTTTTTTGAACGACAAATGTAACAATTTATGAACATGCATGCAAGCTCTTAATTATATGGAATATGTACGTGCTTGCGTGCAACAAAATATTGTGAGTGACCCGCTTCTTTCTTTGAGTACTTTCAAGTTTCAACAATTACTATGATGAAATTGCATGAATTCATGAGATTTTGTCGAAAAGGATATTTTGTGGAAGCTTGCGAGTGAAATTAAATGATTTATCAGCTTCACGTGCTAGTGGACTTTGACTTAGATTTGTGTTTATTGTCACATTGATCCACTTGTCAATAACAGTGAAAATTAAACAAGATTTTGGATGCGAAATTTAAATGTTTATTGATATAAATATATCAAACATAATAATATATTGTAGCGTTGAAGTTTCAATGATGTAATAAATGGTAATGACCTGTCTCGTTAATTATATTGATTAAATTGTTGAGGTTGTCAACATTAGAAGAAAAGAGAAATTTATAAAATTAATAACAATAGTGTCAAAATTTATAATTCAAATCATCTCTTCATATAGTAACTTCTTGAGAAAGAGACAAAGAAGTCGTTACAAAAAAAAATTCAACAAAAAAGTAAGATAGCTTAAAACTTGAGCTTTTCATAGAGAGGTCGTTTATTTGAGTAATAAAGTTTCATTTAATCAACTTATTTTCGTTGTCTCTTGATATTTGAAACCCTTGCATGTTGTAGTCGTATTCTTTGTCTCTATTTTTTATGGGTGCTCTCTACATTCGTTAATCTGAACCGTCCATTTAGAACTGGACGACTGACCGTCAATTATTTGATTCATGAGGGCTTTTGTATTATAAAATCAGATTCGTTCAAATCTAATCCAAGAATCCATATTACAATAAGGATCCAATTTAATCCATATTGAGATGCTCTTATATTCTTTCCTTGTTTACAGCAAGGTTCATTTATTGCATTAAGACAAGAAAATAAGAATAAGGGCAAATCAAGCACAAAGAGATAAATTTACTTTTTACTTAATCATCTTCAAATTTCGATATCATTCTCAATAAATTCTCCATATTGAAATCTTCTAAAAAATCAAATTTCGTAATTTTTTAGCTAGCTTTCAATCTATTTTTTTCAAATATTTTTAAAAATAGTTCGGAAGAGGTCATTTTTAATATTAATCAGGGCTATTTTTGAAAAAAAATTAAAAAAAATTGATAAAAAGCTAAAGAAAACATGAAAATTAATATCCTAGAAGAATTTCAATATGAAGAATTTATTGAGCATGATAAAACGGAATTTGAAGATTATTAGAAATATTTTTTGCATTAAGAGTACGGAAGGCCTCCGTGCTCCTAGGAGCACGGTAGTCTTACTCATGTGTGTGTGTATATATATATATCACTTCGGGTTGAAGTGCAAATGTTCAAATTATATTGTTTGAGGTCAGAAATATTAATTGAAGTTTTTCAATAAATTGTTCATATTTAAATCTCGTAGGAAATCAAATTTTTTGGTTTATAGAACTTTTTGGATATTTTAAAATATTTTTTAAAAAAAAACCCATGAAGATGTCATTTTAATATTAAACATGATTGTTTTGAAGAAATATTTACAAATAGATCAAAATCTTTAAAAAATATGAAATTTAATGTGAAAAGTTGAATAAAAGAGAGGATGTGTTAAGAATGTTCTATAAAATTTCAATATAAAATACTTATTAAGCAATTTAAATCGATGTTTCAGACTAAAAAACTATAGTTTGTACCGTCTGTACTTCATTTTTACAATAGACTAATTCTATGTGTGTGTATATGCGATTAAAGTTCGATTTAAAATTTATATTTTTAAATTTGTCAAATTTATCAAAATAAGAAAAATGTTATGCGATCACCTCGAATGTAAGAAACATATTGAACACATGCGAACACGTCTGATACAAAAAAATAAAAAATAAATAAACAAAACAAAGCTCCGCGAAGCCCAAACTAAAGGCTGCAAAAGAGAACCATAGGCTTAATAAATATGATGCTGAATCAAAATTTACAGAACTCATTTGAAAAATAATAAATATCCAAACTAACAAAAGCCTTACTATCAGAAGAAAATAAAATGTAATGGAGCTGGTGTTCTAAATTTGTGTCGTTTCGTTCCAAACACGGCTTGACACGGCACGAAACAACACGACACGGTTAGTATTTTATTATATTTACCGTGACGTGCCAAAAATTGGAAGGGATAGGAACGGAACGTTTAAGACACGGCACGTTTAGGTACGCCGTGCCTAAACGTGTCGTGTCTTAACCGTGTCGTGCCTAAACGTACCGTGTCTTAACCGTGTCGTGTCTCATCGTGACGTGTGTGTTCGTGCTGTGTTGCTTCGGCACGGCGTGCCTTATTCGTGCAAAAAATATAAAAAAAACTAAAAAATAGATAAATTTTTTACAAGAAAAATCTGAAAAAAAATTCGATGCTAGTGTTGTCCTTGATAGTTGGCACTTGATACTACGTTAGAGGTTGAACGAATTTAGAACTCCCGTTGAAAAATTTCAAAAAAATTTGAACTTCCGTGCCTACCTATGCATAACTGTGCCTACTCGTTCTTACTCGTGCCTACCCGTGTCGTCGTGTCTAGACGTGTTCTCGTGTCGTGTTTTCGTGCCGTGTCTCTCCTCATAAACGTTCCGTGCCGTGCCCTACAGTAGGAAACCTAAACACGACACGTGAACAGTACCGTGTCGTGTCCTTGTCGTACCGTGCCGTTTTTAGACAGACAGACACGGTTTTAAAAACTCTAAATGGATGTCTGAAAATTTACTGTCAGTATTTTATATAATAGACATCAACATATAAACAAACCCTAAATCATGTTACCCACAACGGCGGTCAATCCAGAGCACCTGCTAACAATTAGCCGTTTTCCAAAAATTTTAATATTCAATTTGAAGATATGCATTGCAATTAATGAGAAGCAAAAGTTAATAAAATCTGCAGATCAAGATTCCTTCTTAACTATATTGTTAAAGGAAGCTGATGTAGAGATACATTCATCGATACGTATGTTATCTGAGTTATTATGTATTTAATTTGAATTATTATGTATGTTATTTTCTTAACATGCATAACAACTCAAATAACATGCATAATAATTTTTCTAATACAAAATAACATGCATAATAACTCAAATAACATGCACAATAACTTTTTAACATGCGGATCGACATAAGTATCGATGAATGTATTGCCGAAACATTTTCCGTTGTTAAATGCTATCGCGCAGTTGCCAAATTGCTATCAATATATAATCTCTGTTTTCTAACTGTCAATGTGATTCTGTATGGTTAGTGCAGAAAAAAACTTGCTATTGTCATTTATAAGAAAATGCATATATAAGCAAATGATGTAATCGCTCAAATTATAGCTAAATAGAATGACTTTAATAAAATTACGAATTAAATTTTTTATGAGCACAAAAGGTTCGAATTTACGAGTGACATTTGAAGAATAATAACAGCTAGCTGGTGGATCTCTTATATTAAATAAATAAATAAATAAAGGCATAAATTGCTAGTTCACAAAATAGTGAGAAGCTAAGAAGTTTTTAGCTGTCTGTTTTATTTTTCTTTTTAACAGTAGACTTTGTCTAGAATAATTTTTATTAACAAAAAAGATTACACAAGATGAAAAAAGAAAAAAGAAAAATGTAAGAAACTAATTACAACCTCACAAATCTAAAACATGAAAATAAAGGTGAAAAAAACATCATCACTATGCGTCGGTTGTCTTGATCACCTCAACTCGCCAAAACTCTATAGACTTGTACCATTCAAAAGCGTTGTACCCGTCTAAACAAGGTTGAACTAAACCCAACATATGCGTTACGTCTTTATTCTTAATCACAATTTTAAAAGTCTTTTTAAAGGTCTTGAAATCTCTAGTTTCTCCATTAATTTCATAATTGGACAAAAATATTAGCTATCATGATGCATCTTTGGATGCAATCAATACTCTTAGATATCTTGGTGTAATGTACAAAGTATTCTCAAATGAACCGTTCTGTTTTTCTATCCTTGGGCTAGATTGACATATTTACGTACTAATAACCATGCCAGTCAAGTGAAGAAGGTGGGTCACAGATAGACCTGGTGCACCAAGCTCCAAATGTTTTTTCTTAGAAATCATTAACACATAGTTTATCATTGCTTTTCTTTATACATCTTCTTTATGTACAGAACAACTTTAGTAAAAGTTGACCCTTATTTGGGAGAAGTCAAAAAGTTTTGTTGTTGGCACCTCAACTTTAAACTTCACGAGTCATTTTACATATATTTGCGGCCCGCAAATATTTGTTCTTTGGCTCGTTTTGCTTCGTTTCTTGATCCAAAATTAATTTAATTAATCAAACAATATTTCTGACAATTACGTTAACACTAACATTAGTTAAATTAATTACAATTGTTCCATAAAAAATTATAACTAATCTCATTTAATTCTATATGTATTCGTACTCAAAACTTGACGAAATACGTATTATTCTATTTTTTAATTAATTACTTTTATATGACATGATTTATATTGCTGAATGTAATGTCTGTGATAATAGTTCATATGTTAATCAAATAATATGTACTTCAAACTTTAGTTATTAGATTTGGCATCTTAATTTTTATATATTTTATTTCAGCTCTTCCACAATTATTATGTTAACAACTGACGAATTTGCACTGAAACAGGGCACTAGATATATATTTCATGATGCAAAATTTCTCAAGCTCAATAACACACACACGCATCCAGTGGCGGACCCATGTGAAGCCAGGAGGTGCAGTTGAATCCTTGAAATTTTTTTTCCAAAAATGACAATATATATCATGTTTTTTTCATAAATGACCATATATTTTGAATTTTTTTACAAATGACCATATAAGTAAAATTTTTTTAGAATAATCATCATTTCGAACCCCTGAAAAAAAATCGTAAATCTTGAACCTTCTGACGAGAATCCTGAATCTGCCCCTGCATGCACCTATGATCTTGCGAATTTTCATGCAAGATCTATAATTCAAAGCCTTTACTTTGTCATGCAATAAAATTCACTTATACTTTCCGTTATAATTTTCTGGCTAACTTAATGTGCTGGTAAACGTGAATGAATATGTAATCAACTATAATTTTAGTCAGACTCTGCTATGGAAGCTGAAAACTTCAGTAATTTCTCGGATATATTTATAACAGATAAATATCTGCTCCATATATACACTACAGGAAGATGCAGCATTTGCATCCGACCAGAGTCAATTGCATCTACTTTTTTTTATTAGCATCGGCAGAAAAAAATTTGGACCTTGAAATTATGATCTGAACATATTGCAACAAGAGATTTGATGCAAATACTGTTTTATATCAAAACTGTAGATGCAAATAATTCTAGTTATTTTCATTTGAACATGTTTCATCAAGCCTGTAGACGCAAATACTTGTTTGTATCTAATTTGTAGATGTAAATAAATGTAGTTGCTTTTATCTGTAAAAATGTAAGAGAAAGAGAAATACTAAAGTGTTAATTACATCAGGTGAACAGATGCAATAACATTATGCTGATTTAACATCCGATTTGCTGATGCAAAAAGATATATTTATTTTAAATTCTAGAGACGCTAGATATTATCTGACTTGATTAGTTTAATTCATTTAATCTATCAAATTAAAATCCTTCTTCTACACCGACTTCTGATCTCTTCTTGAACTTTACCACTATCAAATTAAAATCATATCTTGCTATCGTTCGTTCCAAAATTTATTGTCATCATTTTGCATTCCCTCCAAAAATTTCGACTAGGCCTTCATGCGCATAAATCTCAGCCGTCCAATCCAACCATTCATAACTTAAACTATTACTAGACCTTCTATATTCGATTAGAAAAGGCACTTTGATAAAAAAAAAACAAATTTTTGATACAGCAAAAATTTATAGACTGATTGAAAAGGCACTTTGTATTTTATTAGAAAAGATACTTTGTGATAATATAATAATTTTGAGGGTCTTATCTGACATTGAGAAATACGATACAGGGGCCGCGATTTTTATTTTTTTTCATTTTTGGAGACGTTTTAATTCTAACCGTTCGATCAGGATCCTCTGATCCATATTCATTGGAACCAGACAATCCCAATTAAAAAGTGGACCAGAAGATTCGGATTCCTCATAACCCTAACTTTACTCCCTCTCTCTCCCTGCGGCGCACCCTCTCGATCTCTTCCGACCACCAAAAACTTCAACTGGGAAATGTCAGAAGATTCGCAAGTTTCCTTTTATATTTAACAAATGTTAGCTTGTGCTCACCTTGGAACCCCCTGCGCACTCGTCAGCAAAATATAGCTTTTTTCCAATTGTTTTTCTACTTGTTCACATTTCTTTTGACTTTTGGTTCATAGTCTATCTATTTTGGATCGGAGAAGGATTTTGGTTCATAGTTAGACTTTATCACATAACAGGTAGTTAAATCTTTGTCAAACGATCTCCTGCTCAGATCGAGACGATCTTCAAGCGCCGCCGTCGCTGAGCCGCCTCGCACGACCGTCGTCACTAATGCTATCGACGACCTGTCTGCTCAGATCCGCACCGATCGAGGGTTCTGCTCGATCTGACAGCTCAGACCGCCGCCTCAACACTGGCACAGCGATTCACAGAACGCTGTCTTCTAATAGTCGATTCACCGAGACCACACTGGCACAGCTCAGACCGCACAAAGGCTCTAACACCTCTTTCTATACTCTAATCCATTATTCACATTTCTGTTTGTGACCATTTTTAAATTTTCTCTAGCATCTGAAGAGGAAGTAGCCCAGGCTTATGACGTAGCAGCTATCAAATTCAAGAGGTCATGGTACTGGCCTTGTACCTTTCGAAGGCTTCTTACAGGTATATGTACCAACCTAGTTGCCAAGTTGTCATCAATTCTTTCAATTTATTCTGTCGATTGAAATTTTCTTTCACTCAAATTTTACTTGCCGTTGCCGATGTGTTGCCAATCTTCAAGTTTTGTGCAGTTTCACATTATCCTCGTCTCATCTTTTACTTTGATTTCTCAGGAGTGGTTGGCTTTGAAGGAATCTGGTGCTGAGCTCGGTCACGCTGTTCTTTTCTTTGGTTGCAGAAACTGCAATATGGTATTTTCTTATACTAGATTTGTTTTGAATAACTGGAAATTTTAACCGACAATTTCTGATGAAATAATTAATTGAAATGTAGGATTATATATATAAGGACGAGTTGGATACTTTGTTGCAAAAGGAGCACTTTCTGAACTAAGTGTTGCCTTTTCTTATCATTTACATGTAGTATATATGTATATTCATCTGCAATTCGGCATTTAGTAGTATGTCTAATTGTAGTATTTTCTCTAAGTAGGCTTCTGAGATCTGGAATATTATTTCTCAAGGCGATTATGTTTACGTACCTGAAGTGTAATACTTTGGGAAATCTAACATGTTGCCTGAATTTATGTTATGAATGCTTGTATGAATGTTGTGATGAACAATTTGGAAATCTGTGGAATGTTTGTATGGATCTTGATTTGTTGTATGAATATTGGTATATTCATAAAAATCATGCAATTAGAATTTGCTTTATTTTTTGTTCAATTGTTAAGAGTAGCATCTATTTTAAAAATGAAAGAGTAATAATTGTACCTATCATGACAGATGCAAAAAAATATATCATCACTAAATGAGATGCAAAACATGTAATACATCACATTTGAATCACTCTACTAGATGCTAATATCAATAATTGCTAATTGCATCAGTAGTTATGAATCAAAAGTAAAAATATGATACCTTAAAAAACATTTGAATCTAGCAAGTAGATGTTAATGGAGACATTTGCATCTGCATTGTTTATACAACAAAGTAATATTTGCATCTTTCCAGCTAATGTAAATGGTACTGAATCTTGTATCCGTCTAATTTGATGCAAATAAAACATTGATGCTAATAATGAATCAGATGCAATTGCGTATTTGCTGCTAGGGTATTTGCGTCAATGTCGTTGCATCAATTTCTTGATGCTTAAGCCTTTTAGCATCTACTTTCGGATGTAAAAAACGTTAATTGCATCAAGCTCTGTAGATGTAAATAGTGTGTTTTTCTGTATTGATATTTGTTTTATAACATTAGATCCGATCTCACTTCTCTAATGAACTTGGAAAGAAGCATCCTAATTCATTAATTAATCAACAAGGCCTCCTTAACTGGATTTCTCTGACTATTTAAAGACACCACCAAGTATCATTCTCTCACCACAATCAAACACAACAACAGAGTATTCTTCTCACTTACAAAACTCCTCAATATACATCTCTCTACTTTTAGGCCAAATGGCATCCTTTTCTCTAGCTAGGAGCATTCTTCCATTGCTAGTTCTTCTTACACTTATCAACTCCTCCATTGCTAAGCCTAGAATATTGGAAGTTTGGAACCCTTCACCAAGTGATTATCCTGATGATTCTTATCTCCTCAAATATCACAACGGAGAGGTTCTTCAGGGAGAGATTTCTATTTCGATGATCTGGTATGGTTATTTCACGTGGTCCCAAAAAACCATCATTGTTGATTTTCTCTACTCCCTAACTACAGACAGCCAATGGCAATCAAACCCTTCCGTGGCACAATGGTGGGGCACTCTTGACCAGCTCTATCTCTCAAAAGTCGCCAACCAACAAACCAAACTCAACATAGACAACCAAGCAGACAACTGGTACTGGTTGGGAAAGTCCCTTACTATGTCTCAAATTTCTGAACTGGCATCAAATGCTAGTACTCCGAAAGGTGGCATCACTCTAGTATTCACCGCTGAAGATGTGGCAGTTGAAGATTTTTGCGTTAACCAGTGTGCTGTTCATGGATCCGACCACCAATCGAAATCGACCTTTATATGGGTCGGAAACTCCGCAAGCCAGTGCCCTGGACAATGCGCATGGCCGTTCCACCAGCCATTGTATGGCCCACAAGTACCAGCGCTGCTGGCTCCAAATGGTGATGTTGGAATTGACGGCATGGTGGTTAACCTTGCAAGCATGATTGCCGGTGCAGCGACGAACCCGTTTGGGAATGGATACTACCAAGGTAACCAAGAAGCACCAATGGAGGCCTGTACGGCTTGTCCGGGGGTGTACGGTGCCGGAGCATATCCAGGTTATGCTGGTCAATTGCTGACTGATTCGACTACTGGTGTAAGCTACAATACAAATGGGATTAATGGAAGGAAGTATTTGCTACCTGCATTTTACGACCCGACAATGGGAACATGTTCCACCACCTTGAATTAAGTATTTGGTAGCGATGAACTTAGTTGGATAAATGTATATATCCTGCTGGAAGAGTAGCATATTTTTTATTCGTTGTATTAGTAATACAATGGACTGGCAAAATCATTTTTTTGTTGGGATTCAATTTGCAAACTGACATATCTAAATATTTACTTTGATATCTGAACAATTTATTATCTGTTCATGGGTTCACAAATTATTTCTGCATCCACTATTTTGCACAAAATAGTTATTATACTAAGGAAAAAATTATTATCAATATTAGCTCTTCTCTTGAAATTAGATTTTGGTACAGTGGTACAGTGCTTAGCTCTGTCAATGATCAGTCGTTTAATCTTTTTTCATTTCATTTCATGACAAATGAAACGATTACAATCAAAGATATTTCTTTTCTTTTAAATAACGAAACGGCTAACGAAAACATATTGTTTCGTGATCGTTTGTTTCGTAATTTCGTTTGTGACTGTGTATTGTTAAAATTATTTTGATTTCAGAGAAAAACGTTATGCTGAGACAAGGTGATGAGAGATGAGATAAATGATTGCTCGAAGGAGGATATGAATGATTTGATTCTGATATATGATTAGAATTGTTCACCATTAGTTCCTGATTTGCTTTAGTGTGATGAGAAAGGAGATGGATGAAAAACGAAGAGAATGAATTTGATCATTATGTTTCGTTCTGATCATTTTGATTGTTATCTTTAACAAAACAACTAACGAAACAAAATTTTCTAATCGTTCACTAAACAAAACGGTTAACGGAACTATCATCTTTAGTGATCGTTACACACGTTATGCAGGTGTAAGTGCTCATGTCGGCTTGGTTTGTTCAACAGTACGTCTGAACCAGGTGCAGAAGGCCCTTTATGATCAAAGTCAAGCTATATAATAATACTATAGATATTTCGGTTCAAAATGATTTCCAGGCTGAATCAGAACCATCTTTTAATTACATGGAGTTGCGCACTAACTATGCAGCATGAATAGCTGGAGATGCAGAAAACCATTGACTTCTCATTTTTTCCAGTTTTATTTTTTCTTTTCCCGAAAAGAACCTAGTGGCCAGTGGGTAGAGGAATATTTCACGGAGCATTTGATGCCGAGCGATGTGCAGCTGGTGCCTCATGGAATGAGATCTTCTACCGCGCAGTATAAATGCGGTGCGTGTTGCGTCTCAAATTTCAGAATTTGATTTGCATCGAGATTTCAGCGAACTAAATTTTATAATATCAGACTCTCTGAATCAAATTTGAATCGTTCGTAATTTACAACGCAGAGAATTTGCTTCCAGTGCCAGACTACCAGTAGTCCAGTATGGTTGAATATGGACTAAAACTTGAACACACAAAAAGTAAAATACATAAAATTAATAAACCTAGTTTAGACCTACAATTTTGGTGCAGAAATTTTGGAAGAGAACAAGAACCTTGTGCCAGGTTGCACTACGGTAACACGTCAATTACATGTAATATTTTCACTTTGCCAGATAATTTCGTCTCCCTACAGAATTTAGAAGTGCTAGAATATTTAATTTGGCCTACCTAATTTCGTCTCCCTTGTATTTTGATGAAAATTCTGTGTATACATTTAACGTATTTGATCTCAAGAGTTATTTTAGAATAAATAAGTATATTCAATCTCTCTACAAAATTATGATCTTATCTTATTTTATTTTTTTTATCACTAAAGTACTATTATGAAAGACAATATAAAATAGAAGAAAATGTATAAAGCGTCATCATGTCTAAAAAAAATCACTGATGATCAATACTAAAAAGACGTGTTGCAATTTCAATTTATCTTCTTCTCTTGAAGGACAAATTTACGTTTTCACTTAACGATTTCTATTCTTCAAAATGATGAGTTTATTTCACTTATGATTTGTTATCTTATACTCTGAGCTTTTGTTATTTATTTTAATACTATTATGAATCAATACTATTTATTTTACTTACAAGAAGGGTTTATTTATAATTAATTCATATTCTTCTTGTAATTTGTATGTTAATTTGGACCTCTATGTAATCTGGGTGAACCAAATAACCTCATCCATGTTTAACTGTTTAGGAGTGAGATAGAATAAAAATGTCTTTACGCCTCCAATATACTTGTCTTCTGTTTTCTTTGGTACCGGTTGTACACAACAACCTAACAAGCGGTTCAATCGGTGGATTTAGAACCATCACTCTTGTTCCGCTGCATTGTCCAAGCCGATTCTCGCAACCGGAACGAATATTTATTCGATTATCGGAATTTGGATTTGAATTTTTACAGATATTGAAGATTCGGATTCGGATATTTTCGAATACGAATATGGATATGGTTTCGATTTTTTACGGATATTGAAGATTCAGATTCAGATACGGATATAGATAAGGTTTCAATTTTTGAATCGGATACGGATACCGATTCGGATAATTATCAAAATTCGAATATTATGAATTTTCGGATATCCATCAAATATGGAGGCCCAAGTTCATTGTATTTATGTTAGTTTCTTTATAGCTAAGTAAATTAATTATTTTATTTATTGATAATATTAGAAATTGAATTATAAAGACAATATTCATTACAACGTTTTAATTATTTCTTTAAATTTATTTTATAATATTATTTAAATTAATTTTATTGTTGAAAAATGATATATTAATGATTTGTTCATAATGTACTCATTCCATTTAATTATCCGAATTATATCCGTATTTGCATTCGTATCCGTTTATTATCCGATTCGTATCCGTATTCATTTATCATCCGATCCGTATCCGTTTATCATCTGATCCGTATCCATATCCGAAACTATCCGAATTCGTATCCTTATTCGAAAAATAATAACGGATACGGATATGGTAACATTATTATCCGTCCGTATTCAAAATATATGTTGTCATTTATATTTTCATTTAAATGAAAAATATATTTTCATTTATTCATCTTAATTCTCTTTTCTCATTTGCCCTAATTGGACAACTCACGTGATTCATAATTCTCTCCTCATTTAATTGAGAAATGTATTTATGCAGGTAAGATGTTATGGATCTCTTAAAATAATATAATTTTAAAAACACGTTTTGCTCACCCTAACAGCACTGTCAATTAATCGTGGTGTTGGCCATATCAGGAATGATCATGCATTTGAGATCAGACAGTAATTTGATCACATATAGAGAGCAATGCTAAATTAATATACATAGCACATTTCATATCGTCCTATGCATATATATATATATATAGAGAGAGAGAGAGAGAGAGAGAGAGAGAGAAATACTATGGTGCATTACGAAGTCAAAATTAGTTTTGGCATCAAGTTGAAATTTTAATTTTAAAATTCAAACGATTGATCCAAACCGTTCAATGTGATTTTCATATTGGAATCTTACCATAAATCAATTTTTTTATTTTTTAGAATTTGTTTACTATTTTTTAGAGGGGTACAAAATCAGCCATATTGGATGGTCCAGAAATTAGTATATCAACAAAATTTCATATCCCTCTAAAAAATAGTAAAAAAATTCTAAAAATTGAATAAATTGGTCTCTAGTGAGATTTCAATATGGAGACCACATTGGACGGTTTGGATCGATTGTTTCGAATTTTCTTATTTGAAATTTGAGTGTGATGCCAAAAATAATTATGACTTCGTAATGCACCATAGCATTTCTATATATATATATATAGAAAGGCTAGGGTGCTCCATGGAGCACCAAACCGCTCGTGCTCCACATCCATTATTTCCAATTTGAAAATTCCAACGTCCGATCCGAACTATTCAACATGATCTACATATTAAAATCTACTAGGAGATTGAATTTTATATTTTTTTGAAATTTTTTGCTATTTTTTAAAGATGTAGAAAAATATTTAAAAATAACAACAAAGCTCTAAAAGAATTTATTGAGCAATTTATATCTCAATTTATTTAGCTATATATATATATGCATAGGACGGTATGAGGTATCCTATGCATATGTATATATATAGCTCAATAAATTAAGATTTAAGTTGCTCAATAAATTATTCATATCAAAATATTGTAGGAAATTAAATTTTGTGATTTTTAGAAGTAGGACATACCTACTTTAATCTTTCATTCAACTAAAAAAGAGAGAGTTACCGACGGAAGGGGGGTGGAGCATGTTGAAAAATATTAATTTCGAAGTCTCGAACTCAAGTCCTGAAGGTCAGAAGGAAAATAAGTCGAGGGCTGAGAACTCAAATAACAACAGCAAAAACTCGAACGAGAATTCAGGTGATGAGATGGACTCGCTAGGTGAAACGAACCGAGGAGTTCAAGAACATGCCGAGTTGAATGAACTCGATATGAAGGAGCAAAAGGCAAGTCAAAATGATACACTCGATAAGCTGAACCCAAAGAGGACTCGGGACAATCAACCTGAAATGATACACTCGACCAGATATTTCATATGCTGTTAGTTACATAAGCCAATTCATGCAAAAGCCAACCAAGGGACACATGGGCCTAGTAAATCATCTGCTCAGATACTTGAAGGCAACTCCAGGGAGAAGAATACTGATGAAGAACAATGGGCACACAAATCTCATAGGCTATGTGGATGCTGATTGGGCTGGGAACCCATTAGACAGGAAATCAACCTCTGGGTTCTGTATGTTCGTTGGTGGAAATCCTGTAATCTGGAAAAGTAAAAAACAAACAGTAGTTGCCAGATCGAGTGCTGAAGCCGAATACAGGGCTATGGCCGCTGCTACGAGTGAAATTGTATGGCTTCGTGCTCTACTTCAGGAACTACAGTGCAAGTCAGCAACTGAACCCACCAAACTATACTGTGACAATCAGGCAGCAGTTCACATCGACTCAAATCCGGTATTTCACGAAAGGACTAAACACATTGAGGTCGACTATCACTTCGTACGTGAAAAGGTCATTAACAAGACGATTGTAACCCCATACATTTGCAGCAAAAACCAGATAGCTAATATTCTTACAAAGGCTCTTGCACCTGGTGTATTTCAAGGTCTAAGGGGCAAGTTGACCTCAGATGAACTCTTCGGTCCAACTTGAGAGGGAGTGTTGAAGATATGAAGAATTGATGACAGCAAGATTTGATGGCAGCAATCTTTGAAGATCTGATAACCAGAGAATAATATTCAGTTGACATTTTTGATTTATCTTCTTTCCTGTATTGCTCTAATAGATACATGCTAATAAATGTTGCTTCATTTAGTTTTGTTGCTTAATATTATGATCTGATTACGTGTATAAATCAGGTCATCTATCTCTTGTAAATTATGCTTGTTATGTTCAATAAAACAAAGGGTGGGAGGGAGTTTCATGGGAGTTTTGTGTCAACCCTTCAATTACATCTAATTTCTATACTACGCTTAATATATCTTTTCATTGGCTCAAAGTTCTCATGTTTTGAAAGACCCCGGCTACGCCATGAATTCAAATATATTCTTATCCAGTTATCCACATGTCTCGCTTAACTGTATGTCTGTATACATAGTTCATGTCATTATGTCAAACAACATGTTAATACTGATGATTACTTTTAATATATATTATGGCAATCTTTATAATCCGACATCTCGTTACATGAATTAATAAATTATGTGAAACAAAATGTTTGTACAAAATTTGCATTATCAACCTATTCACGTACAGTATCCCGGTCGCACGTTTAAGAACCATAAGCAATTAACTAATGAGAGCAACATCAGAGCTTGAGATTTGAGAACATCAAATATCTCAATGCTCTCTCTATTTAGTTGACATTGGAAAGTACGTACTGAGACTAAAAATCAGTGTGGCTTAGTACAAAAATAGAAGAAGACTGTGAAGCATGCTTAATTCTATTTGCATTAGCTGTATGAGCAGGAACCATCTCTGCTCCTTGCCAACACAGCAACACTACCGCCCCATATCACATTTCCTTCAATCACGCTCTTCTTTAATCTATTGCAATTCGAACTGTTTGATCGCCACGTGTAAACAGATTTGACTAACATTTTCTAGCCGACCTAACTCTGATTCTAGCTCTCTTCCGACAATTTCTAGACACAGATGAAACCTCAAGGAAGCCTCCTTCCTCAATTTTTAATTTGGCTAAGTTGACAATGCGGTCATCATACTCGATTGTCTCTCTTCTACTATATATAAGTGACCCTCTCACCATTTATCCTCATCGCATCTGCCAATTGAAAGTTTCACATACTCTAATATATAGTTTTCTACTAGAAAGATATTCCTTTACAGAAAAAAAATGGCTTCCATTTCCCTTACCAACAACCTTATCCAAATACTACTAGTTCTCTTTACCTTAGCAACTAGCTCAGTTGATGCTAGGCCAAGAATATTAGAACTTTGGGAACCAGATACCGATCTCCTCACATATCACAATGGTGAAGTTCTCCAAGGAAATATTCCTGTTTCAATTAGCTGGTATGGTCACTTCACCTCAATCCAAAAAGCTATTGTAACCGATTTCCTCCACTCCTTCACCTCCACTCTTCAAGCACCTGCCCCTTCAGTTGGTCAATGGTGGAACACCATAGACCAGTTGTACCTATCTAAGGTCGGGAACAATGGCAAACAAACTAATGTACACTTAGGCAACCAAGTGTCAGACGATTCTTACTCCATGGGAAAATACCTCACCATGTCACAGATTTCACAGCTGACAGCAAAAACTGGTCCCCAACAAGGCGGCATCACAATCGTTTTGACAGCTGATGATGTGCTAGTTGAAGAATTTTGCACAGACCGTTGCGCCTTTCATGCATCAGACCCGAGCACCAAATCAACCTACATCTGGGTGGGCAACTCGGCGAATCAGTGCCCTGGCAAGTGCGCATGGCCCTTTCACCAACCCACGTACGGCCCACAAAACCCCCCTCTTGGAGCCCCTAACGGCGATGTCGGCATAGATGGCATGGTGATTAATATTGCAATCATGATAGCTGGCACTGTCACCAACCCTTATGGGGATGGATATTTCCAAGGCTCAAAAGAGGCACCTTTAGAGGCAGCAACAGCATGTCCAGGTGTTTATGGAAATGGAGCATATCCTGGATACCCCGGCGAACTGCAGGTGGACCCCACTGATGGGTGCAGCTACAATGCGAATGGTTCCAACGGCAGGAAGTATCTCCTTCCTGGCCTCTTTGACCCGTCATCTTCTACTTGCAACACTCTGGTTTAAGGGACAACTAATGGTGGTTTAGCTGTAGAGAGATGTATATATAGAATTAGCAGAGTGATAATATTTTTTTTATTTGATTTAGCAGCAGTAAGTTGTGAAGTTAGATTATTAGAAGTTTAGAACAACATGTAATAGCTACGTAATGTCTTTATTAATATTTAAAAATAACTTCCCTATTTTGACCAAACTGTTGCAGCTGTCAATCCTCTAATGGCCTTCCTCAATCAACTAAAATAGTAATCATGAATGAACTCAAACCAAGTAAGCTAATATTTCTTAAACGAACCTGATATATTTTACTGCCTTGAAACTGATGAGTTACAACGATCTTTTCCACAATAATTTTCCATTTGCATGACTGCATAGCATCACAAAATATTTGTCCATATACGCCAGGACATGCCAGATCAGAGCCATAATTAGGATCAGAATAGATTTCTGTCATGTAAGATTATTTATAGTGTAAATCATGGAATCATCAATGAGGACTTGAAGAGCAAAAGTACCATTTTGCACTTTGCAGAGAACAAACCGGACCGGTGATATAAACTATAAAGAACCAGACTTACTCGTATTTCGAAGTATTCTATAGATAATAGAAAATATAGTTAATATCGAATGCACATCTTACATCTAAGCCTAATTAGTATGAAAAATGCATGACCATGTACACAAGCATATGAATATATTTTATTATGTTTCAACTTTCAACTGTATAAAAATAATACATTTTTTCTTTTTCTGGATAAATATAATGAACACAACTTCTTTCATTCATAATTTATTAATCACAGACAATAAATATGGCTTTTCTTATTCCTCTATTGGGATACTGAGATTTTATCGTTTTACATGAAGCTCTAATCCTTTACAGGAATACTTCCCTTGATTTATTGCCTCCTCATATAGTTTACAGCTTATTTCCTTTATGTTATGTCTTTTCACTTGCTTTCTGCAAGTAGAAACTAGACCAATTTGTCAAATTCTTTACAGGAATGCTTCCCTTGATTTATTGCCTCCTCAGATTTCTCCTTCCATTCAGTGGCCTTTATTTTCATGTCCATTCCTTTGTTTCCTTCAATTGCCTCCCCCACTAGACTTTCAACTTTAGATCTCCTCACGTTAGCATCAATCTCCATACCAATTTCCTATTTTGCACAAACGTACCGACAATTTGTTGGCTGCTCCACGAAAAAAGGCCAACAGATCATCGGTACGCCACAACATATGCTCTCTAGAGCTAAGTTCCATCCACTACGTGCCAGAAATACCCCAACTGATGGATGCGAAAGTACCTTATCTTGTGGGCACCAATTTGCCAATGTTCCTCTATCTTTGGTTTGAGATATAAACCCCTCGGGCAGAATCACCCTTTCGCCCGAGGTCAGGCCTAATAACCCATACAAATGGGTGCATACTATTAGCCAAACCCCAAGCAAATTCACTCGATTGATCAGCTGGCATCACTGTTATGCTACCGAAATTCAGATACACAACGGAACACGGTTTGTGTTCATTCAACCACTCAAGACAACCCGTGTCTTCTTTCCATAGGTTTGATCCAATGCAGTCCAATTTGCTTGTTGCAACTTATTTACGAGTAAGGGAAGAGGACCCACGATGTATAGTCTGGGGAACCTCTGTCTGAGAGCTGATATAACATCATGCTCCAAGGATTCAAATGTGTTTAGGATAAGTCCTTGAGCCTTGAGAGCATTTTGTGCTTCACCGCCGTCGAAGTTGAGCATGGTATCATCATGGTTAGTTGTACGGATAAAACTGGGTATATCTTTCAAGCAAATGCCTTGCATTCCAGCCTTCCATGTATCCAATAAATCGGTGTCTCAAGATAACCATTGGTGAGGCATCTCCCATCTGTCAAATGAATTGAAAAAAAAGTAAATTCACAAATTAAAAAAAAATGATATGTATCTAACTGTATAAGATAGGTTTAAGTAGATATAGAAGACACTTTGTTACCTTTGAAGGGAGTATAGCCTCTTTCAATGAGCTCAGAGAAGTGAAGGTAGCCCATTAAACCGCAAGTACTAATGGTCCAAAACACCAAGGCCATAATACCCAATTCCTCAGCCAATCTTTGCGCAAAACTCATGACTCCATCAGCAATCACACAACTAACCGCGGTTTTGGAGCAGAGTTGTTCAGCCTGATCAACAATTGCCTGAATGGAGCTGCGCTATTCTGCGTGTTGTAGATAAACACAGTTGGGCTATGTCTTGATTAACATCATCATGAGATTGAGGTAAACCATCAGGTATGGATCATAACGGAAGTCGTCAAGCCCGTTGAGAGAGTCGGCCCCGCGTGACCGAAGAAAGCGCCTGTGGTTGTATTCTGAGTTGACATAGGTTATGTAGAAGCCTCTTGAGTAAAGTAATTTTGCAAGCTGGAGCATGGGTATAACATGGCCTTGTGCTGGTTGTGGAATCAAACTGCATGAGTAGGCCTGTTAATGATCAATCGTTTAATCGTTTTTTGTTTCGTTTCGTGACAGATGAAACAATTACGATCAAAGAAATTTCTTTCGTTTAAATAACGAAACGATTAATGAAAATATATTATTTCGTGATCGTTTGTTTTGTAGTTTCGTTTGTGACTGTGTATTATTAGATTTGTTTTGATTTCAGAAAAAAAAACGCTATGCTAAGAGAAGGTGATGAGAGATGAGATGAATGATTGTTCGAATGAGGAGATGAATGATTGTTCGAATGAGGAGATGAATGATTATAATCGTACATCACCAGCTTCTGATTTGCTTTAGTGTGATGAGAGAGAAGATGGATGAAGAGTGAAGATAATGAGTTTGATCATTCTGTTTCGTTCCGATCGTTTTGATTGTTTCTTTAATGAAACAATTAACGAAACAATTTTTTTAATCGTTTATTAAACAAAACGATTAACGAAACTATCTTCTTTCGTGATCGTTACACACATTAGACAAGTCTATGCATGAGCTCGTCTTTCTGAGGCAGATGCCATGTTTGGAACCGAGAGATCACTAAAATCGGATTGATATGGATTTGTTCTAATGTAGTTCTTCTCTAGCTAATAAAAATGGTGTCAAAATCTGATTGATATGGATCACTAAAATCGGGTTGATATGGAGCGGCGTTCAAGTTATAGTATACATTGGCGGAGGCGAAGCTTAGCCAAAGGTGGCTAAGCCATCTCATGAGTAAGAAGTTTGTTTTTTTCTTTTTTAAACCACGAGATTTGTTTAATTAACAATACTCATTAGTTTTTTTTATAAAAATAAAATTATACAATAGTGTCTTTTCAGCTCCTTCTATATCAAATTTCTAACTCCGTCCTGATAGTATACTACCGTCTAATTTAGTCACCGTCGAACTTGTACACTTGCTTTTATTTGCTGTCAAACTCAGGCAACGCTTAAAGCATGGATGAAAAGGGAAAAAAGAAACTAAAAATGCGGTGTCGAGTGTCGACCAACTAAACCATAACAATATCCCACAAGTGAAAGAAACTTGTATTCTTCTATCATTTGGGCCCACGGACCTTTTGCCAATTAAAGGGCCGTTGTTATATTTTTTTAATTATTTATTTCTCTTGTGATTTCATTTCGGTATACTGAATAACTAATAGAAGATTGGGTTTGCAAGACTATGAAAATTATAAGCCATGCTACTACAATGTGAGTGAGATTTTGGAAGCAGAGGAGTTGGGTTTGACACCAAAACAATAAATTAATCATTTAATATTGTATTATGAGATGAAAAATTACTTATTTTTTTAGAAAATTAATATAATAAAATATAAATATTTGTAATATATATGAAATAAATATACAAGAGTAAATTTGTAGTTTTTTTCTCATAATGAAATGTTAAATAGTTAAGTTTTACTGTTAAGGAGTGTTTGTCACGAATAAATACTTTGAAGTTGAACTTATCACAACTCAATAGTTCGGAGGAGGGATGAGACATATTTTTAAAAAATTTCAATAACTAACACACTTTTTTGTTAGAGCGTGTTAGATATGTTTCAACCCTTGTAATATTTTTATCATAAAAATATAAAAATATGAAAAAAGAAAATCTATGAAAAATATCTTTAAAAATATCTCAACCAGAAGATCACCGACGAACGTCCTCGATTCGATCAAATTCAGATAAAAACCGCCATACGACATTTTTTCTCCGTCATTGCCAAGTTGCTTCCCGATTTCGATAGATTCATATCATACATCTCCATCAATCGCCATGGCCACCTACCTCAGCGCGCATCTCTGAAAATGGAATGCGCCTGCCCTCCTGCTATCCTGCGCCTCCTCCACTCCCATCCCTCCTCTTAGGTTGTCGCGTGCTTTTCTCTCTCTGCATCTCTTATCCGACGATCTCAGTGGAGATATGAGGAGGATAGCTTCGCTGGCGGCGGTTCTCTTGATCTCCTTTGGTGAGGTATTGTTCTTTGCGGCGGCGAGCGAGGTATGTCACGCGCCTCCTGCTGTGGATTTGATTATCCGGATCCCCGCCAAGTGCTCGATTTGGGATTATCCTGCGTTCCCGATTGGAGTTGTCGAGGTTAGTTATTATGGCCTTGAGATTACTGTATTTGAATAAATCATCCGTGTCTTTTTGAATTTGGTTGTTGCGAGGGTAAATTGCTGATGAAATGATACATATTTTTGTATCCTCTTTTTATATTCTGATGTATAGGGGTTCATAATTCAATAATTTCCATTTTCTACTGTTAAGTTTAAATTGAGTTCATCAAATAATAGCTGATTAATTCCCATAATAAGAGATTAAATAACAGATTTGAACTTCATCTCTGATAATTAATTTAATTGGTTCAACTGAAGCTTTGACTGGTTGGGTTTAGGGTTCGTATTTTTACTCCACAAAAAAACTCATAAAGGAGCACCAAATATCTGAATTATTTATATTTTCTACTGTAATTTTCTGAATTGGGTAATAGTATTCGAATACTTCAATTGTTACGAGCTTGATAAAATTCTAGTTGAAACTAGTGCCCCATAAGTTTATCTGGGAAGTGCCATATGTTTTCTGATTGTTGAATCTGATGCTGGACCATAAAATCATGATTTAAACTGCTTTGTTTTCCCAAATAAGTATGTAACACCAAGTAGTGGAGTAGTTGAGTATGTTGCTGAAACCACATAATATATCTCCTCATTTTACTCTTTTTTTTTTTTTTGAGAAAAAGTGGGGGGTACCCACCGGTTTCATTGAAACCAAATCCCTATTACAAACTAAAATGTCCTAAATCCAAAATGAAACTAAACTTCTTCTTCTAATCTATCAACAAAAATACCTAATCCAACCAATAGTATCATCAGTATTTATCACCTGTCTAAAGAGCAAAAACCAAAATAACCAAGTATCATCATATCCGAGTAACATAGCAGTATAGAAACATAACAAGCTAACAACACAAATAACAAGTTTTACTCTTTTAATCCTTGGTTGGCACACTTTTCTTCTTTTGGTAAATGTGTATAGGATTTGTTTTATGCTCCTTGTGGATAGGTTATATTTGGCTTCCACAAAGCATACTAATTTGATCACTTGCTTGTACTCCAGATCTATTCTATCTATTTTGCCTTAACATAACAATTTTACATTAGAAGTTACAGTTTGGGGAGTACAATTATTTCCTGCTTCTTTCTGACCTTGATGTATCTCTGTTTTCCTTCTCTTTTTTCTTTTATTTTTCTGTCAGGGTGATGAAGTAACATTGCTAAGAGCAGTCAATCTAGTACACAAAAACAAGGAAGATTACATCTCTATACTATTCTATGCATCATGGTGCCCTTTCTCCAAAATATGCAAGCCGAACTTTCGTAAACTTTCTACTGTTTTCCCTAGCATTCGGCATTTTGCATTTGAAGAATCTGTCATTAGGCCAAGGTTTGTTCTTGCATATGCCTATCTTTTCTATTTACTGGTTCAGTTTTATTTACTCATGTTATCAATTTGTTCTTAAATGTAGCATACTTGCGAGATATGGTGTACATGGTTTTCCCACTCTTTTCCTCCTGAATTCGACCATGCGTGTCCGGTATCGCGGGCCGCGCACTCTCATTTCTCTCATTGCTTTCTACAACAATGTTACCAGTGAGTTTTTCCACTTCTTTTTTAATTGGTAATTCAAAAAATAGAAGCAGATGTCAGGTGTCTGAAATAAAAAAATTGATGAAACGAGGAAGATCGCATTCATTGTCCGGGAACCAATTTCAAACATTGTATGCAAACTCAGGCAATGTCCATGATCTTCCCAGTTTTTAAAAAAATCAAGTTCCCTGTTATAGAAATGTGCTGCTTTTCTTTACCAGACAAAAAGAAGAAGTAGAGTGTTTCTTCCTTTCCATAGTTAGCAAAATGTGTCTATACTTTTAGGTTTGTTACTGGCACACAAGTACCAATATATTTGTCATATTTGCAACTACCACCAGACTTGTTTTAAAGTCTTATAGTTTCAGCCCAACTGTACTTGTTATCACTTTATGTCAGATACTGACAACACTGCTCTTAGCCCTAGGAGTTGTTTCTCATCATTCTAAACCTAAATTAAATGTTAATAAACTTGTGCAGGATAAAGTAACTGTAGGTCCATCTTTGAATTGTTCATCAAAACATTTATCTGAGTTGATATAGAAAGTGATTCACTGCAATTTGCCAGTTTTCACTTGTCTTTGAGGTTGACCTTAAGGTATCAACTTTACTGGGAAGTAGCCATAAAATGTTTGGTGTTACAAGAATGATGAGAAGTGCAGTAAATGTTCATTATCATTAGAAATATAACAAATATTCTGCAATATGCAACTTCCCATATGTGTAACTTTATGTTGCTGATTTTAAATTTCCAAAGGTGTTAACCCGGCATCGCTCAACTCACTGTCAGTAGAGGAGACAGTTGATCCGTCAGACCTGAGCAACCTGGCAGAAGAACTTGATCAGGATTATTGTCCCTTCTCATGGGCCCGCTCACCAGAAAAGCTTCTACAACAAGACACCTACCTACTGCTCGCTGTCTCCTTCCTGCTATTGCGGTTTGTATGGTTCCTCTTTCCAAGGATGAAAGCATGTGCATGCTGGGTCTGGAGCCGGCCCATGCGATTTGCAACCTTGATCAACTTGGAAGATTACTTGCGTGCATATGTTGATCAGATTAAACAATGGTTTGGTTGGCTCAATCCATGCAAGAGAGGTAATTTGTATGGAGCTCGAGCTTGGGCTTCTAAGTCGCTTGTATCGGTGTCTATTGGAGAATCTAGTTCTGGCCGAGGCCACTCAGCTAGTGAGAGGAGGTAGAAAAAGGTAACAATTTTAATTTATGCCGGTCTGTATATTTTGTTTTTTGATATGTAAGTATTGATTTCAAGTCATCTAGTTCTTTTTGTTATATTATGATGGGCTGTGATAGTTTCTGGCTTAAATCCTTTTTGTAGCAGAAAAAGATGGCTATTTTTTCTCCTTGTTTTGTTATTCCTTGCCTGCCATTTCTCACAGTTATTCTATTATAACCTCTCATTCCTAAAGGAAATATGCAAGACATGTTCCTGTTCTGGTGTAAAATCCTGTTACACAAGTTATAGGTCTTTGTCCTTCTTTCTTGACCTCTAGTTTTCAAAGAAAGGTGAATGCAGAATGTGTTTAGTTGAGATGGTCTCTAAACATAGAAAATTGCAAATATATTATTTTCTGATTTTTTTTTTGGAGGGCCTAAATCGTTGAAGTTGTGATATAATATAATAATTCCACAGGTCTTTCACTTTTGGAGATGCAACAATAGCAGCATGGATCTTCAAACACTATTCGGTCTATTCCACTCAACTTAAATAGCACGCAACTAAAGGTCAACGCTTGCTTTCCTCCAATGTGCCAATATGAGAGTCAAGCACATCAACTTATGCTGTGCAAAAAAGTTCCTGTCAAAATGCATGAACTGTTTTTGGTGTCTGATACCGTGGACTCAGTTGAATCCAGCTGCATTATTTATGTTGTGAATAAGTGTAAAACTGTTTGTTTGAAAATACCAATTCTGAAATTAGAAGAGGCAAAACTGTACTAGACAAATTGTAAACTACTAAATGACCTTAGATTTTAGTTTTTAATTCAAGACTGTTCTTTCCAACAAATGGTCCTTAAATTTGGATTAATCCCGAAGTGATATGTTTGGGGCGATGAGATATGGTACATTGATTGTCATTTGTCAATTGAAATATATTATTTTCCTTTTTAAAGCTAAGACCGTTCTTAATATCAAGTTGTTTTTGTATCTCTAGTGTATTTTTACCTCTACTTTGTTTGGTGAATTAAAACCTTTTAACACAGTTTCTTCCTCAACAATTCTTAATTGCACATGATGGTGAAAAGAATTGTTACTTATAAAATATAAGAGTAACAGAAACAAAATGAACTGGTCCCCTTTTTGGAAATTGATGAAATAATTTGAGCCAATTATTGATATAAATAGAGTGATTCAGGTAGGAAATAGGGCAGATACCAGGTTCTGGTTTGATAAATGGGGGGGGGGGGGGGAGATACTAGCTATTGCATATCCATCTTCATTCAATATATGCACCAATGTAGAAGTGTGTTTAGATAAAATGTGTGAGAAGGATATTAGTCACTTGACTTTTCAGAGACAATTGTTTCAAATGCAACTAAATCAATTAATAGAGATTGAGGACCTAATGAAAAATATGATACATTTTCAGAAGACAAAGACAAAGATTTGTGGCAAGGAAAAGAGGTTAAGAAACTTAAGAACAATCAAACATATGTATGGTTGATGGACAAATGGGTAATTGATATATGCTACCAAATTATGTGGAATATCAAGGTCCCTCTGAAAATAAAAGTCTTTTTGTGTCTTTTGAGCAAGAGAAAAATTCAATTTAGATTGAACCTGAAACATAGAGGTTGTAATGGATTGATTAGTTGTATAGTCTGTACTTATGTGGAAACAATTGACCATGCATTTGTGCAGTGTGATTATGTTCAAAAACTGTGGAGCTTGGTTATTGAAACCTTTTCAAATTAATCGGAGTCCTTTTCAAATTGAAACCTTTTCAAATTATGTTCAAAAATGCATTTATTCCTTATGTTCAGACGATAATTAAGATCCTCTACACGAGAATAACTAGGGGAATTAATCGAAATCTGTGTGAGTATAGCGTTGCATTGCGAATGATGCATGAAGTATGCACTTTTTTTAAATTTTTTTTGAATTCAATGCACTTTTTAATTAACGAATTAGAGTTGAAAATTTTAAAACATTGAATGGGTCCCATACTGCCATAGACTTTTTAAGTTCACACGTGAGACGTGGCAGGGAGCTCACAATTAACTAAAAGGTACACTTAATGACCAGCTAATTGACCTTTTTTCCCCACAAATTACATCACTGCTTTCGTCCATAGCGGAATTTTATGTATATTTTTCAAAAATATTTATTTTTTTTAATTTGAATATTAAAAAAGTTTATTTTGAAATTTTAAAAATCACAAATTTATTCATTTTATTATATTTTATAATGCAAATATAAAACATATATTTTTCACTAAACAAGCTACATCTTTTTAATGTTTTTAATGAATGGTAAAATGGGTTTGACACAATTAAAATGAGTTTTAAATATAAAATTAATAAAATAGATACATTGTGAGTTTTAAAATTTTGAAGAAGAAATATGAAATATTCAAATTTTAAGAGATAAATACGTAATTTTGAAATTTTTTAAGGTTATACCTAAAATTTCGACAAAAAAATAATAGTGCTTGCTGTTGTAACCTTTAGCTCCCTCGGCTCGTCGTGAGCCGCATGATCTATTCATTAACGCTTTAATATATTATATATAACGACATTTGTTTAGTGTCCCCAATTTAATTATTTGTATTGCAATATTTTAATTATTAATTATTTTAATTGCAACATTTGATTGTTCTAATTGTATTGAAATCTTAATTTTCAGAATTCCAACTTCAGTCGTTTCAAGTTACTTTTGACAAAAAAAGTAAGCATGAAATAACGTTCGATTTTTAAACAAACGTAATTTTTGACTCATAACTCCGATTCTATATTATAAGCATTTTTCGAAAACGAAAAGATAAGACACACATGTGAAATTGGATTTTAGACCGTAACGACGTTGTTTAGATAAAAAAAACTCTTTTGAACCTCCAAATTTAACTTTTTAAGTTTTTTCGATTTTTTTTCTTGAAGTTTCGCAAGAAAAATTCCAACACATATGACTGGTTATTTATTAAATAATTATTGTCATATCCCTCACATAATCTCTTTGACAAAGTCAGCTACCGAGATACAACAACATTTTTTTTTAATAAATACCCGTTGTCATAGGTTCTAATCAATAGAAATTAAGAAACAAGCACCCACGATTCCTGGTTATTCAAACAAACTAATAACATTTCACTATTTAGTTCTCACGGGTCGCTATCTTTCTCAAGCACACCATTCATTAAAATACAATCTAACACTTCAAATATCTCTACATTTTTTTTTCTCCTCTATTGAAATATTCATAGTCTCTCTCTCATTTATGAATCTAATTTCTTCTTTATATTTCTTATGCAGTAATCAAACATTCAAAACTTTGAAGAAGAAAAAGAAGAAGAAGAAATCGAGGAGAAAACGAAGAAGAAGAAGAAGAAGAAGAAGAAAAACATTTTAGTTTTAGTTTGTATGTATTTGTAAAATGAACTTATAATAAATATCGATGTTTGTATGCATTAATACTTTATAGATGTTTGTATGTTTTTAAAATTTTAGAGAGGCAGCTCTTTACACTATCAATTAAAAAATTTAATGCAACAATTATTTATTAAATAATTACTGTCTTATCTCCTAATTGTGGCACATGATAATCTGATGTGTTCACGTGAGAAGATAAGTCAACAGTTACTTAATAAATAATCGTTGTCTTAAGCTTTTATGACAATGGTTATTCAATAAATTATCATTACCTTATCACATACACTAAATTACTATTTTTTTACGACAACATTCTTATATTAATGATTTTTTATACTATTTATTAATTATTCAAACACCAACTATTGTATAATCGTTGAGCAAAGTAATTTAGGGATCTCTTTTTGTGCATACGACATGATACAGCGTTGCTTGACATGTAGTTAGATTGATATAGTTAAAGACACGACCATGCTTTCTGATGTTTATGTAATGATGATGAACATGATGATCCGTAAATTTGTAATTGAAAATTCTAATATTTAATGATAACATACTGATCTATATATTAAAATCGAGTCTCTTGGTCTTATCGCCTACTACAAATCAGTGAACGTCTAAACTCTAAATCAGATTTTCAGCATAGCTGTATACACGTGGATCAGTACTGCTATATTTTTTTAATCATTAATGACCAAATCATATTAAAATTAAATTGACAGGAATATTTTATGTAGGTATATGGCATTATATATGTTAAATAATTAATTGATTTTTTTATTTAAGAGTTTAAAACATAGCTATTTCAGATTTAATTTTATTGAATATGAAAATAAAATTACATAGAAGGAACAATAACGTTCTTAAATAAAACACCAAATACAAGGTAGAACCATAAACATTTAACAATAAAAGAACACAAAAAACACAACGCTAAAACAATGAAATTGTATAATAGAACATACTATATACTAAAAGTATTTGATAACTAAAGAATATTGCTTTTTCTTCAAAAAAAAAAACTAAAGAATATTGCATATATATAAAATTATTTTGGTGATGTTAACGTATCAATGCTGCCAAAAATAATTATAGTTCAAAATGTCAGCCGTGGAAAAGTCAGTACACCAATTTACTAGATAACAAACATAAAGGAGAAGTGTGGCGCTACAATTGTCATATCTTTAAAGGTATAAAAAAAAGTAAGCACGTTATTCACCTATATACAAAGAATGGAAAAAGTTACGGTGATACGCTTCATTCTTCATTGATACGTTTCACTGATATTCAATCAATACGTACGTCAACGCGCGTCTTTATGCATGTTAAATGCGTTGTTATGCATGTTATTCGATTCCGATTGCATATTATTTTGTATTGAAAAAATAATTATACATATTAAGCACTTTATTATGCATGTTAAGCGCTTTGTTATGCATGTTAATAGCATAACATGCATAACAAAGCGCTTAACATGCATAATTATTTTTTCAGTACAAAATGATATGCAATCAAATTCGAATAACATGCATAACAATAAATTTAACATCGATATCGATACGTATCAATTGTGTATTAATGAAGCATATATATATATTTTTTATAAGAAGCGGGGGAAAATATCCGCCTGTTTTATTGAAACAGAATGAAAATCATACAACAGTCTAAGTATCCATTTGTTTTATAAAAAATCAATAAAACATATATGTTTATCAGCTCCTAATAATAACACAAAGAACAACCTAATTAACCATAAAAAGGTCATCATCTGATGGTACTGTACAGAGGGCACAGTCTCTATCATGCCAACGCGGTTCTATTTTGACATTACATATTTTATATTTTGGTAACGTTGGTACCAACGTGTTCCTATTATATATAATATATATTAACTGTCTCTTTCCCTTCGTTAATTAATTAATTAATTAATTAATTAATCGCTTAATGTGTTCCTCGTGCTTTTTCCGTCTCGCAACTTCTATCCCCTCTTCCCATCATATATATATCAACAGGTCGTCTTTCTCTAGTCACAACAGAAAATCACACAATAATATATAAAAAAGAGAAATTACTGTACACAAGCAAGCTTCTAATTAATTAATTAATTAGAAGAGAATGGCTTTGGGAACCGAAGACCTGCTTACAGCCATTGATAGCCAACCGGAGATCGTAAATGGACCTCCATCGTTGCTTTCCTTTCTACGCATTGGAGAAGACAAAGAGAACCCCGTGGACCCGGAGTTGTGGACCAATGATGAGAGGATGAAGAGAGAGCTGGTGGCGTGGGCTAAAGCAGTAGCCGCCATGGCCGTTCATGCAACCTCCAAGTCGCGACACTGTTAAATTAAGTACATAGCTCAAACTAATTAGGAGTTTCGAATTTACAAAGAGATGCAATTACGTACCCTTCCATTTCAAGTTATAAGTTTTGGGAGCTGATAGGTAGATATCATATTTAATACCAACTATTGATATCGATTTTATTATGCATCTTTAGTTGAGTTATCATGTATATTATTTGAGTTATTATGCATATTATTTTTTGTAATGAAATAGTTATACATATTGTCGATTTTATTATGCACTTTTAGTTGAATTATTGTGCACATTATTTGAGTTATTATGCATGTTATTTTCTGTAATGAAATAGTTATACATGTTATTTTTTGTACTGAAATAGTTATTATATATCATGCATAATAACTCAAATAATGTGCATTATAACTCAACTAAATGTGCATAATAAAATCGGTATCAATAATTGATATCAAATGTGATATCTACGAAACATTATCCATAAATTTTTGCTTGTGTGCCCTTGGTGTGTAAGTTTCCTAGTTTTTTTAGGAAGGAAGATAATGAGGTTTCTTGATATATATACATCTCATTATTTTTTTTTGATGTAAATATACATCTCATTATTATTTCTTACTTGGAGTATTTATGTTACGTTCTAGCTAATCACATTTTGTTGTGCAATTTATTGGAATATGTAGGTAAAGAAACAAAAATTATTTAAGTCAATAAATTGTAAGAGCCACCAAGCATTAGCAATGTACATTAATTACAATTTCTCAATTGATTAAAATGATATATATATATATATATATATATATATGTAACATACAACATCATTAATTATTCACAAATAACATCCATCTTGTCTCAATTTTTATATAGTATCATATATATCTTGCACATATTCAAGGTACGTAGCAGTATTTTTACACTCATATTTTCTTCATTCCACGCATATCAGTAAATTATAATCAACTCTGTTGAAAAGTAACAACAACAAAAAAGAGAGAGGCCCTAATGGGTGAAAATGACAAATTATAATAAACTCTGTTGAAAAAAATATTAAAGACCCCTATAAATGCACTAAACTAGGAGTCAAAATGACAAATTTCACCAAAAAAATATGATGATAGTAAATGAATCTAGATTCAGGTGCAACCGATCATATGACCGGTAATAAAAACTTGTTAAATAATTACCAACCATTACTTGACAATCAATTAGTAACCGTAACTAATGGTGAGAAAATAAAAATTAAAGGAATCGGTGAAATTGAACTATTTTCAAAGAAAATAAAAAATATTTTGTATGTAGAAAATTGTTCTTGCAACCTCTTGTCCATAGAAAAAATCACAAGAGAATTAGATTGTGAAATTATTGTTGAATGTGTGTTTTTAAGAATTGATAACTAAACAAATTATTGTTGAAGGTTTTTTTTTAAACGTTCTTTATATTTTTAATTGTCAAAAGTTAAATTTTCACATTAAAAAAGACAATTTAAGCAAATTATGGCATAGAAGAATTGGGCACCCATCTAATTATAATGCTCTTCAAAAGTTATTTCTCACTCTAAATTATGAATCAAACTCGTGTGATGCATGCATTTTTTTCTAAACAAACAAGATTATCATTTCTCTCATCAACAACACAATCAAAAGAACCATTTGAACTTGTTCATTCCGATGTTTGGCGACTGACACCCTTAACTTCATATAATGGATTTAATTATTTTATCTTATTTATAGATGATTTTTCAAAAACTACTTGCATGTATTTGTTAAAATCAAAATTCGAAGTTTTTTTCAAAATTTCAAGAAATTTGCAATGAAATTGAAAATCAATATAACACAAAAATTTAGATTTTTAGATCTGATAATGGTACGAAATATATTAACAATAATTTTACCGAATTTCTAAAATAAAAAGGAATCATTCATCAAACCACATGTGTTTATACTCCTCAATAAAATAGAATTTCCGAAAGAAAAAAAGATACATATTAAAAGTAGCTAGATCTCTTTTATTTAATAATAACATTCCAAAACGATTTTAGTCAGAAGCGGTTCTTACCGCTACATACTTAATAAATAGATTATCTAGCTCAATTCTTAATTACCAAAAGTCCTTTGGAAATTTTGTACAAAAGGAAATTGATTATAGATCATTTAAGAGTGTTTGGGTGCGCTTGTTTTGTTCACATACAAAAAATTGATAAATTGGATAAAATCGCGATAAAAGCAATCTTTCTTGGATATTCTTCAACAAAGAAAGGTTATAAATGTTATGATCCTATTAATCACAAATTTTATATTTCTAGATATGTAACATTTCAAGAAAATGAACCTTTTTATAAAGAGTCCGGTTCTAACAATGGTGACACCAATAAACCAGACCATATTTTTTCTATGATTCCTATTGTACAAGAATTAGATATATCAAAAAGAGTTGAAGAAGAAGAACAAAATGAAAATGTGCAAGAGGAAGATGAGAATCAAGATGAAGAAGATACAAGTGAGGGAGAGCATGACAACACGTCCCAAATCTCTCTTGAAACCGAAGAAGGAGGAGGGGAGGAAGAAAATAGCGGTGTTGGAGGAAAAGTCTCATTGAGAAGATCAACTCGTCCATCAAAGCCGTCTACAAGATTACGAGATTTTGTTACCTACAAGGTTCAATATCTCATCCAAAATTATATTTCATATGATAAAATAAGCAATAGCCATCGCACTTTTTTAGTGCAATATCCAAAAAATGAAGAACCAATTTTTTTAATGAGGCAATAAAAGATTCTAAGTGGTGCAAGGCCATGAAAGAAGAGTTATGGGCCTTAGAAAAAAATGATACTTGGACAATTGTTCAATTACCCAAGGCAAAAAAAACCCGTTGGTTGCAAATGAGTTTATAAAATAAAATACAATAGTGATGGTACCATTGAACGGTATAAGACAATATTAGTTGCCAAAGTTCATACGGTATTGATTACCAAGAAACCTTTGCACCGATTGTAAAAATGAATATCATACGGATCATATTATCCGTAGCAATAAATAATGATTGGAATCTATATCAAATGAATGTAAAAAAATAATTTTCTTCAAGGGACACTTGAAGAAGAGTTGTTTATGTCCCTACCACCGGGTCACAAAAAAAAAACGATACTAATCTAGCTTGTATGTTAAAGAAAGCTATTTATGGCCTCAAGCAATCACCGAGAGCATGGTATGGCAAGTTATCTAATTTTTAATTAATTGCCGGTTTAGAGTAAGCCAATCTGATAACTCATTATTTTCAAAACATGAGAATGGAGATACAACCATTGTTCTTATATATTTTTATGATATCATAGTCACTGGAAATAATTTTGAAAAAATCAATACAATAAAAAGATGTTTGAAAGAGAAATTAGAAATAAAAGATCATGGTAGATTAAAATATTTTTTAGAAATTGAAATAGCTCACTCCACCAAAGACCTATTTATTTCACAAAGAAAATACACTTTAGACTTGTTAAAAGAAAAGAGAAAATTAGGAGCCAATCCGGTTTCTACCCCTATTGATAGCAATTGTAAATTAAATTCGAAGGATGGTGAACCGTTAGATTATATTACCCAATACTAAAGACTTGTAGGCAAGTTGATTTACCTAACGATAACAACACCCAACATATCATATACCGTAGGTCAAATAAGCAAATTCATGCATGCACCAAGAAAATCACATCTTGATGCAATTGATAGAATCTTAAAATACTTTAAAAAAATCACCCTAAAAGGGTATATGGATGAAAAATAATAAGTCTAACGAAATATGTGGCTATTTCGATGCAGATTGAGCCGAAAGCTTTGATAGAAAATCAACGACCAGCCATTGCACATTTGTAGGCGGAAACATAGTCACATGGAAAAGCAAGAAGCAAAATGTTGTGACACGATCAAGCGCAGAAGCAAAATATCGAGCCATGACATCCACCGCAAGCGAGCTCACTATGTGTCTCAAATCACAATTCCGCGAGAACGGACTACAATAACCGATTTAGTGGAATAGAAACAATTAAAAAGAAAACAAGCAACATGTTAAGTAGCAAAACACAAAATTCTCGGAATTCTTAACATATTGGAAATTTCATTAAACAAGAGATGATTCTTACAAATGATCAGGAGACCCTTATATAGGTGACACATGTCTTGGTTCCGAAGTAAGTAATAACCGCAACTAAGGAAATAAATATATAATGATTCAGCGATAAACAAAAATAACTACTAAGAAAATAACTAGCAGAAAATAGGAAAATAATCTAGATAACTTGGAATAAATCTTGGACAGATCAATCATGGCAGGTCGAGATCACAATCTGAATATGTCTCGGATTCACTTCCTTCTTGGTATGCGTCAGGCTCCCAGGGTTGATGAAAGCTTGACCTCAAAAATAGACATGGTGCTGGAGGTGGTTTGGGCGGTGGAGGTGGTTGCAAAAATAGACATGGTGCGGGAAGATTCGGAACATGAGCTGATGTAGGTGGTAGTTCGGGTTTAACTAGTCCATAGTACTCTTCTTCGATTTTGAACTCGACCAGTCCTTCGTCTTCGTACTCTTGATGAAACTCTTTGGACTCGAGATAGTCTCAGATTCACTTCCTTCTTGGTATGCGTCAGGCTCACAGGATTGATGAAAGCTTGACCTCAAGTTTGTATTTTACTAGCTTTGGTACTGATGACAGTTCGGGAGGTATTTGGGTGGTGGAGGTGGTTGCAAAAATAGACATGGTGCGGGCATATTCAGAACAAGAGCTGATGTAGGTGGTAGTTTGGGCTCGACTAGTTCATAGTACTCTTCTTTGATTTTGAACTCAACCAGTCCTTCGTCTTCGTACTCTTGATGGAACTCTTTGGACTCGAGATAGTCTCGAATTCACTTCCTTCTTGGTATGTGTTAGGCTCTCAGGATTGATGAAAGCTTGACCTCAAGCTTGTATTTTACTAGCTTTGGTACTGATGAAAGTTCAAGAGGTGGTTCGGGTGGTGGAGGTGGTTGAAAAAATAGACATGGTGTGGGCAGATTCGAAACAAGAGCTGATGTAGGTGGTGGTTCAGACTCGACTAGTCCATAACACTCTTCTCCAATTCTGAACTCGACCAATCCTTCTTCTTCGTACTCTTGATGGAAATCTTCGGACTCGAAATACTCGACAACTATTTTCAAAACAATTCTTTTTTCTCTTGATAATTTTGTGTATTGAATTATTTAAGAAGCTATAACCACATTGTCCGTAATAAATCG
The DNA here is from genome assembly GCA_964058865.1 of Eleocharis quinqueflora. Taxonomy (NCBI): domain Eukaryota; kingdom Viridiplantae; phylum Streptophyta; class Magnoliopsida; order Poales; family Cyperaceae; genus Eleocharis; species Eleocharis quinqueflora. The sequence continues at coordinate 105,376 of CAXKVX010001406.1, forward strand.
ATTTTTCATGAATGCAACTTGGAAAGAATCCAACACTTCATTATCTACAATTCTAATATATTTATAAGAAACTTAGTTATCAACTTGTATAAATAATTAATAAGATAAATAAGTCTATAATTCTTGATTTTTTTTTTCTTCATGAGCAATCTTTGGAATCAGATAAATCATAGTCCTATTCAATCTTGGCATATCTAGATCATGTGTATAAAACTTGTTAAAAATTTGTATAATATCACCTTTGAGTAGATTCTAGAATTGTTGATAGAAGAAAAATGGTAAGCCATCAGGTCCAAGAGCTTTGTCCCTTGTTGATGAGAACAAGACACCTTTAATTTCTTCCTCAGAAAACGGAGCAATAAGGCTCTCACCTGTATTCACAGAAATTTTATGCTATGGTGACAAAAAGTTATCAGTCAAAATAGAGTATAGTTCTCCTTCTACCTCAAATATTTTTTGATAAAATGCCACAATATGTTCATCTATCAACAAATTATCTCTACATTCAATGTCATCAATCTTAAGCATTGAGATCATCTTTATATTTTGAATCTGAGTAGCCATTTTGTAAAAATATTTGGTGTTATTAGCACCTTCTTACAACCATTGATCCCTTGATCGTTGAGCCCAATATATATGTACTTCCTGATAAATTTCATCTAATTGATCACACACATTGACATAATCTCTCTTCTCATCATCATCTCACAATCATGTTCTTGTATCTCATCAAGATTATCTATCTTTTGCTTACAATCATCTTTCAATTTCTTAATAGCACCATAATGATTTCTAGCCCATCCCGCATCGTCCTTCTTAAAATTTTGATATTATTGTTCCATTTTTTTAATATTTGGATCTGTCACTTGTATGGATGACCACCATTAACTACAAAGTCACAAAATCCCTCTAATGATATCCAAGATTTATCAAATCTAAATATAAAGGATGAATTCATATTTTGTTCAATACTAAGAACTAGAGGTGTATGGTCTGATTTGTACATTGTCAAACCATGCACTATTATCCTTTTGTAGTGATCATCTCAATCATTAGAGCATAAAAACCTATCTAATAAGGCTAAGCAAGGTTGCAACTTTTTATTTGACCAGGTGAATTTTTGTCCTATCATGTAATACTCCATCAATTGATTTTGTATAATAAATTGGTTAAAATGATTAACTCCTGAGATATTAAAGTTTGATTTTTTTTCATTTTTATATCTCAACATGTTGAAATCACCCATGATTATACATGGTCCTTCCCATATGTCTCTCAGAGATTATAATTTTTTTGAGAAATTGTTTCTTTTTTGTTAATATAGTTGGACCATATACTACTACTAGTCCAAATAAAAAACCATCCATTTCATCTTTCACAATCTGAAAACGATTCATTGTGAAAAAATAGAACATGATTATTTTTGTATTAATCCCTATTATAATTCCTCATGTAGAGCCAGTGGCTGCCATACAAAATAATAAGGTGAGAATGTTAATATTATTCTTTTAGTGAACTTCGATCTTTTGGTCTTTTGTATGCCAACAATATCAATTTTATTATCTAATATTAATTTTTTGAGATATCCCATCTTCCTTATTTTATTCATACCTCTAATGTTCCAAGTTTAAATATTCATTTATTTTCAAAATGTTGAACCATATTCAAAATCATATCTAATTGGTCTCTTCTGTGTTTATCTTTTTTTCAAAATTTTCCTTATTTCTTATTTTAAAGTACATCTCATCTATTTCTAAAGCAAATTTCTTCCGAGATAAGTTTCCTAGAAATTGAACTACATCAAGACTATCATGTTCATTATCTGCGAGTTGTAATCCAAAGCAATTGAAAAGTTCTACCACTTGACCATCTATTAATTCTTTGAAAGGAAATTGTTTAGATAGAGCAAAAGTATCTTCACTGGTGATCATGTTTACTGACTTATATTTTTTATTCATTCTAAATTTTGCAATTGCAATCTAAGACATTGCTTAACTGGAGGTCTTTGAGCCAATGGAGGAGGTCGTTCAATGACTGGCACGATCTTCAATTATGATGCCTTCCCTTCTTTGAGAGCCTCAATCATGAGCGTTTCTACTTTCTTCATATCATGCTCATCTGTTCTTCCTCATCATTTATTCAAATCCTAGTCTTACTACTTTCTCCTTGCACAAAAGCATCATGATCATTTAATTTCACGAATTTGTTCTGTAATTTCACTTGTTGATCTATTGCATCCCCCAATACCTCATTCTCATGTTGTTGTGGTGATATATCCTATACTGGTATTTAAATGCCAGTATCCAGGCTAATTTGTTTACCTTTAGCATTAGAGATGTGATGAGACAACATATGTGGAGTAGGGTCCAGATCCAAGGGAGATTAAACCTGATCATGAAGAGGTAGATCCTCTCTAGTCTCCTCAAAAAAAGGTAGATCCTCTCTATTATCCTCAGCATCATTCTCATCTTCACTGAATTCCTCCCCCTCTTCTATTTCTCTATCTTGTTCCTTCCCTCCCTTAGTCTTAGGTTGATTTGCTCCGGTTGAGGTAGAGGGGTCTTGTATTCCTGATTCCCTTTGTCTCTTATTACTAGCATTTCTCTTCTCTCTAGATCAATTATAGATAAAACAAGCTTTACTCCAACAAACTTCATTCCGATCGTTTCTAAATCTCACTTGTTTTGTGTAAGGGACATCATCATAATTGCAGACATCTAAGCGAAGTTTGGCTTCTTTGAGATATGTGCGATCTAGAGTATATTGATCTATTTTAAGCAAAATTCCAAATTTTTAGGTGAGCTTTTCAAACCCTTATAATGACCACAGTTTACAAGGAAAGTCTTGAACCTTCACCCAGGTACTCTTCATCCTAGCCCTGTTTTCAAAGAAAGAATCCCATGGAGAAATCTTGAAGAAGTTATTCTCCAATCGGATCACTTCTTGTTTTATTGCTTTATTCCTCCACAAGTCGGAACCTTCAATCAACATCTTATAGTCAGTGATCTCCGCTACACGCCATGGAAATGCTGGTGGTAGACGCCACAACCCGTTAAGGTCTGATTAGCTTGCAACACCACACATCGATGGAAACCGTCTTCAATTGCTTGTGGATCAGTCAAGTTCTCAAAGAAGAGGAACTTATCTTCCCCCATTGTATGATCTGAGATGATTTCTAGATTATCTGAAACTAGTTAATATGTAGTTTGCGGGGAGGAATCACAGCCAAATCAGATTGAGATTGAGCACCTTGCACTATCTGAACAAACCTGACCAATCGTAGATTAGTGTTTTTTTATCTGAGCACTACGATTGGTTGAACGGTGTCCGATCCCTTTGCATCTAAAGCATACCACTGCGTTTCTATAGTATTTTGCAAAAAAGTCCGTTCTCTCCGCAGCGGTAACATCATAGAATTTTGGCACTGTGCGAGAGAATTTGGATTTAGTGACTCCTTGACTGGACCTGTTCTCATTTCCCGTGGTATCGCCATTAGTGTTAGCACCATCTCTGCCCTATGTCCATTTAACACCACATCTTTGTATGATGTAGGTTGTAGTTTTGGCGCCACCTCTGTTAGATTTCAATTAATCAAATCGTGGTTTCCTCAATGTTTGAAAGAGAATGACAACCGGAAGGAGAAGAATATTTTGTGGTGCAAAACTGCAACGCCATTTTCTAATTTCTCTCTACCTTTTATTCATGCATAATATCAAAATATAGCAACAAATATTCAAAATACATTTCCTAACTATAATAGCATGTGATTTCTTATTTTCCACTTGCTTGACAGAAAAACAAATCAAAGAAAAAACAAACGATATATTTTCTAAATCTCATCATAACTTTCAAATATTACTTGAGAAGGAAAGTGCTGAAAAACACCACCCTTGCTCTGTTTTGCGTCCCAGCTGGCACAACAGCTTATGTCTCACATTCTCCCCCGTAAGCTTGTTGTGCCCCTCTTTACAACTTGCACTCATATCCTTTCCCTGAGCTCTGTGAACTTGACTCTTCCTAACGGTTTGGTCAGTATATCTGCCAGCTGATTGTTGGTACCAATATGCTCGACCTCCACTCTTCCTTTTTCTACACATTCTCTATGAAATGAAACCAAGTGTTAATGTGTTTACTTAGATCATGGTACACAGGGTTCTTACACAATGATATCGCAGATTTGTTGTCAATTTTGAGCTTTATCTTCTGAGGTTGCTGGTTCAGAAAGACTGAGCGTAATGACTTAAGCCAGACACCCTAGCATGCAGCTGCTATGTACTCAGCCTCACAAGAAGATAATGCCACCACCTTTTGCTTTCTCGAAGACCAGCTGATTGGATTGCTTCCTAAGAAATAGATTACGCCAGATGTACTCTTTTTATCATCCAAATCCCCAGCCATATCACTATCTGAGAAGCCAACAAGGTTATGATCCCCTTCTGACGTTTTCTTATAGCAACAGCCCATATCAACTGTCCTCCTTACGTACCTTCGAATGTGTTTCACAGCTGACATATGCTCAGTTGTGGGAGATTCCATGAATCTGCTTATCATACCCACAGAGTATGCTAGGTCATGTCTAGTGTTCAGCAAATATCGAAGACTTCCTGCAATGCTCCTATATTTGGTTTGATTCACTTGGGGAAACTTGCGGTTCTTGCTGAGCTTGAGTCTGGCTTCCATGGGTGCCTGTGTTAGGTTGCATTCCTCCATGCCACACTCTCTCAAAATCTTTTTAGCAAAGCTTTGCTGGCACAAAGTGACCATGTTTGGTGTATGTTGTACCTCTATACCGAGGTAGTAAGTAAGCAAGCCTAGATCACTTATCTTGAATTTTCTCATCATTTCTGATTTAAACCTTGTGATTTCCATTTCAGAAGTTCATGTGATTAACAGGATATCCGCATACACCCCTACCAAGATACTTTCATCTCCATCTCTTCTCCTATAGACTGCATGTTCCAATTCTCTTCTCTCAAAATTCATTGATTTTAGTGTGTTGTCCAGCTTGAAATTCCAAGCTCTTGGGGCTTGTTTCAACCCATAGAGTGCCTTATGCAGTCTCAATACTTTGTGTTCATTTCCTTTCACCTCGAAACCTGGTGGTTGTGTGACATAGACCTCCTCTTTCAGTTCTCCATTCAAAAAGGCTGATTTCACATCCATATGATGCAGTAGCTAGCCTTGTTGTACTGCCAACACCATAATCATCCTTATTGTTTCCATTCTGGCCATATGAGCAAACACTTCTTCAAAATCAATTCCTTGCTGCTGTACATATCCCCTTGCTACCAGACGTGCCTTGTACTTTGCAATTTTACCTTATGAGTCATTTTTCAATTTGAACACCCACTTGAGTCCTATAACCTTGGCCTTGAACATATTCTACTAAACTCCATGTTTTATTGTCTTGAATAGCTTCAATTTATTCTATCATGACACACTTCCAGTTTTCATCCTTTGCAGCATCAGCAAAATTCATTGGTTCCTCCATCCCAATTAAGCACATTTCAGAACAATTCAACTGAATAGGTTCAGTTTCACTATATATTTCATCAAGGCTTCTTAGTTTTACTGGTGTTCCTCGTGATTCTCCAACTTCTTCATCGTATGTATCCTCTACTAGCTCCTTCGTAGATGCAGGTATGTCTGAGTTTTGTTCCCTCTCAATTTCACTGTCATGCTGATATCTTTCAGCTGGCTCGCTGTGCAATTCAACATGATCTCAACATGATCTTGCTCTATTCTGAACCCATCACTAGTTAGAATGCTTGTGCTACTATCTGCCTCATCTCAATTCCATCCCTTATCTTCTTCAAAGATAGCATCTCATGTCACATGCACTTTCTTAGTAACAGGATTATACACCCTATAAGCTTTGGACCCATTTTCATAACCAATGAACACCATCAATGTGCTCCTATCTTCAAGTTTTGATAAATGTAGATTTGTCACCTTTACATGCACCAAACACCCAAATGTTCTGAAGTGATCTACTCTGGGCTTTCTCTTATACCATGCCTCATATGGAGTCATACCAATTAAGCTCTTAGTTGGTGCTCGATTCAAAATGTACACAACAATTGTCACACCATCTCCCCAAAATTCTGATAGAACCTGCATACCTTTCATCATACTTCTAGTCATTCCCATGATGGTTTGATTTCTCCTTTCAACCACTCTATTCTGTTGTGGAGAGTATGGTGCAGTCAAATACCTTTTGATGTCCATTCTCTTGCAATTCATCGAATTCTTCTGATCTGAACTCATCACCTCGATCAGTTCTGAGTGCCTTTAACTTTTGCACTTTTTTCTACTTCAATTGCCTTCTTGATTTCCTTGAAGGAAATGAATGCTTTGTCCTTGGTTCTCATGAGAGCAATCCACATAAATCTGCTGTAATCATCTACCAATAGCAAGAAATACCTGTTACCACATGGAGCGGGAGGAGTGATGGGTCCACATAGATCTCCATGAACCAGCTCTAGAGTTTCACTTGCTCTGAAACTTATCTCTTGGGGAAAAGGTGATCGACGTTGCTTTCCAGCCATACATTCTCTACAAGTTTTTGGTTGTTCGCCTAAATAAGAATTCCTGCCATGCTTTCAATTCTTGGTAGCCCTTCCACCAAATTTTCTTGATGCATCTTTCTTAGAGATTGGAGATTGATATGTCCATATCTTCCATGCCACTTTCATGTCTCAAATTCAACACTTGTCTTTAAGCACACATGTTGTACCAAGTCTAAACTCAAGGTGTATAGCCTGTTCTTTGATCTTTGAACTCAAATAATTAGCCTTCCACTTATGTCTGACACCTTTAACCAATCACCCTCAATTTGCACTGTGCACCCCCTTTCCTCGAGTTGACCTAAGTTGATGATGTTGCTTGTCAGCTTTGGGATGTAGTACACATTAATAATTAGTCTTTGTTCTCATGTTCTTCCCTTGATCATCACTGTACCACGCCCACCTGTGGATACCTCTGAGCCATCTCCAAGCCTTACTTTCCCTTGAATTGATGTGTCAAGAATTGTGAGATATTTTACACACCCTACCATGTGATTACTTGCTCCTGAATCCAGGTACCAATCACCCTCAATTATCGTTTCGACATCACAAGCCACTTGTTGTTTTCTCACCACCTCATGTATAAGTAGGGCTGGCTCCTCTACTTCTTCTACGAAATTCACCTTGTCTCTCTTAGGTTTACGACATTCTGATGCAAAGTGCTCGTAAATTGAGCAATTAAAACACTTAATTTTTTACTTATCGAATTTCTTGTATGGTTTTCTTCCATACTCTTCTTTTTGCCAATTTTCTTTGTTGTCATATCCTTCCCCATTCCCTTTTTCTTTCATAGATAATGCTTTCCATTGTGCTCGTGTGAGCATTAGTTTCTCATCTTCTTCTTTATGTTGTTGTCTTTCTTTCGTACCTTCCTCAAAGACCCTCAATCGACCCACTGCTTCCGCCACTAACATAAGTGATGTGTCATCCCACTGTTCAATTGTCCCAATAATTGGTAAGAATTTGTCTGGCACGGCACTGAATAGCCTTTCTACCACAACATTGTCTTTTAGATCTGTTTCGAGAGACCTAATTTCTCCTACTGTACTTATCAAATTTTAGGAAAATTATGCTATATTGGTTGTATCTGGCATAACCATTCGATCAAATTGCCTCTTTAATACCCGTGCCCTTGATTTTCTGACACGATCTTCTCCTATGCTCATCTGCTGAATGGTCTCCCAAGCTTCCTTCGATGTTTCCTTTTCAACTATCGCCATTATTACAGAATCTGAACTGCCTGTGAGATAGCAGCTAGAGCTCCCTGATCGTTTTCTTTATCGACATGTTCATTACCCTCTACTGCATCTCATACTTCCAATGCCCGCAAAATTATCTTCCTCTTCACAGCCCACAACCCGTAACTTGTGTCGTTTAGTAATGGATATTGAATTGGTATGCTTGCTCTTGTGAATGTACTAGATTGTGTTTTCTCTCCCTCTCCATTTTTCATGATTCAACAAACCTCGCTCTGATACTAAATGTTAGATTTCAATTAAACAAATCGTAGTTTCCTCAATGTTTGAAAGAGAATGACAACAGAAAGGAGAAGAATATTTTGTGGTGCAAAACTGCAGCAACATTTTCTAATTTCTCTCTATCTTTTATTCATGCATAATATCAAAATATAGTAACAAATATTCAAAATACATTTCCTAACTATAATAGCATGTGATTTCTTATTTTCCACTTACTTGACAGAAAAACAAATCAAAGCAAAAACAAACGATATCTTTTCTAAATCTCATCATAAATTTCAAATATTACTTGCTCTGTTTTGCGTCCCAGCTGGCACAAACTGGCACAACAACTTATGTCTCACAAGTCACAACCTCTCTAACAATGTACTAACTACTTGCGCGAGATCCTGGACCGACTCGAGATCCCTCTTCGCCCTTGTTGGGCCATTAGGCCCGATCTCCAAGTTCGATCCAGAAATCGCCTTCTCTGTCGCTTTCTCTCTTGGTCTCTTTCACTCATTGAAAAGGCTTTTTTAAAAGAGAAATGTTGTACCGAGTGGAGATTAAGGTCCAAATCCCTATCATGCCAACGCGGCTGTATTTGACATCACATGTTTACAGAGGTATATACCCACAACTTCCATTTTTTAAATAACTCTCTCTTTGTTAATTGCTTAACGTGTTCCTCGTGCTTTTCCATCTCGCAGCTTTCTGTCTGATTCTCTCCACATATATATATCAACAAGTCTTCGTTCTCTAGCCACAACAGAAAATTAGACAATCACAATATCTCAAGATCGAAGAAAATAAAATAAAAGAGAAGGCAAGCTTCTAACTAAAATATCCATGGCTTTAGGAACTCAAGACCTACCCATAACCATCAACAGCCAACTGGAGATCATTAGTGGAGCTCCGTCGATGCTTTCGATTCTACCCGTTGGAGATAAAGAGAGTCCCATGGACCCGGAATTGTGGACTGATGAAGAGAAGATGAAGAGAGAGCTTGTGGCATGGGCTAAAGCCGTAGCAGCCATGGCCATTCATGCATCCTCCAAGTCGCGACACTCTAAGAATAGATAGCTCAATTTTAGAGGGTTTTGGTCATAAAACATAAAAGGAGATGTAATTTCCCTTCCACTTAGACTTCCATGTTTTTGCTTGTGTGCCATTGGGTATGTAAGTTCCTAGGAAAGGGAAGTTTTTAAAAGATTTTATTATTTTCTTTTTCATTTTTTGAAGGGGCTTGGACCCCTTTATAGTGTAATTTTCAGTAACTCCCATGTTCTTATTGATCGATCAAAGCAAAGGTGTATTTCTGCTACAGATTAATAAATCAAAAGGGAAGGTTTAAGAGGAATTACATTTATATATAAAGTTCTGTTTGATTTAAATGACAATCTCAGATTGTATTTCTTTGCGTTACTTCCTTTTCTGGTAGTCGATCAACGGTTTATTTTTTAATTGCCGATCGTCTCTGTGGATCAAAATTGCTGATAGGTGATTCTGGAAACTAGAACAGGTTAAAAATATGTCAAACTAATATTTTAAAATAGTCGTACAAGATCAAACTAGGAGCCTCCGGCAATTACAATTTTGTGAACAGCAATGTTCAGATGGCTTCCTAGCAGAAGGAATGTCTTCGTCATGTTCGACAATAATTGAACTATATATCTAGCTGGGTCAATAAAACAATTAGATATATACTGTGATCGAATATCTAAGTAATTGTCTCAATCAAGCACCATTATATGTGCACTTCTAGATGAATCAGCCACCAGCTCAACCACCACACATAAGTACGTATGTATGGTGTGCCAAACGTGTTTTATTGTACTGGTGTGTGTTAGTACTTACCAGACTGTTCCACCCACTATGCCAACATGGTTTATTTTTCAGTATATTTTCAGAAGGAATGTTGAAGCCTGATTAAACCACAAATTAGGGCTGCATTGTAGTTTCGTATAGAACTTCATCGTGGTAGTTTTCCGACATCATCATATGGTGTAGTAGAACAAGCTCGGCTGAATAAATTTTATGTTCCAATTTCCTACGTGCTGCACGAGGTTTACATTTGTCGCATCTCCGAACTAACACGTCAGTGATGACACCATCTATGCCTCTTCCTCACTTGACAATAAGAAAAAACATACCTTTTGTTTTAGTGTGAAAAGTCTGTAGTGAAAATTCTGCTTTTCAAAAAGATATAGTAGCACTATATATATACATATATATGTATTTCTGGTGTCTGTTGAAGATGATCACTGCACTCTCTAGTCTCTACCAATCGTAAAATATCGGTTACAGTTTGGATTTATGGATTTTAGGACTGTATAAAGAGCAAATTGTGTTTTCGTGTTTGCTTTTGGCCAGTAAATATTAGTTTTTGGTACATCCTCTTCAATAGAAATATTTGGTACAGTACTAAATTTTATAAATAGTACTGGTACAACGCTTGACTGGCATTGGCTCATGCTGATACAAACACAAATGTAGTTGTTGAAGGGTCCTTAGTCCCTAGTCCCTGCTCATTCTTTCATGCTGGATTAATATAAATTAAGCCCATTTGAGATCTCATCCATGCACCTCAAATTTAAAAAGATAAAGAATTTGGGATTTTGAGATTAATATTTCTTTATCATTTTTATTTATTTTTTATTTTTATTTTTTGTGAGTTATTAAGGCTCACAAATGACAAAAATTGGCAAAAATAAGCTTTACAAACTTTTGAAGTTATAAGGACTAATTTGTAAATTTGCAGTCAATAGTATGGCTATATATAGATAGTTTCTAGATAGGTGAGCACATATCATGCTCCTGTTAAGCAGTTCCTTTCTGAAAATGAAAGGCTTCATCAGTTTCTTCATGACAGGATGCAAGGCGATGTTGCTTTGAAAACGACTGACAGAGATACCAATAATATTTGGATGTAATTTTGTATAGGAAATTTTTTTGTTCAAAATAAAGAGAGGACAAAACAGTTGGAAATAATTAGAAGAAAATAAAGACAGGGGCAGATGTAGAGTATATCAAGGGGGACCAAATGTCTCCTCTGGAAAAAATTGTACGATTTGTCATTTTTTTTGTAAAATAACTATATATATTTGAAAATCTGTATTATTTATTCCTTCTTTCGAAAAAAATTATAAATCTTATCCTTCCTGACGAAAATTCTTGATCCGCCTCCGAATAAAAGAGATTCTGAGACCCCCAAAGAAGCTCTGATTGAACACTTTTTGTTGAGGCTCTGATAAACTTAAAAAGAAGATAGAAAGAAAGGAAATTGTCCTCGCATCATCATGTCATGTAAGATGGACAATATTGCTTGAAAAGGCCTAAAGATACACCAAAAGAAAAAGAAAAAATGAGTTGCCAAACTAGATTCTTACCTCAATAAATCTATGCTATCGCTCTTCACCTGTGTTGCACGAGTGCGGGTGCGAGTATCGTATTCGATACGATGTGGATGCGGAGATACGAAAATTTTAAAAACTCACGAACACGGGTGCGAACATATATATAAAAAAATAACATTATATATTTAATTAATTGAAATTTATTTAGTGTTACTAGTATAATGTTAGAAAGATAAAGCTCAGTCTAGTATGAAGTTACTAATATAATGTTATTAGTATAATTTATTTAATGTTATGCAGCACTCCTACAAAAAGAACCACTGTTGTATTTATAACTATAGCCTTTTCATCTCTGTGTAGTTGGCTAACACTCTAGGAATAGGAACCACGTCGTGTACAGACAAAAAGAAAGAGAAGAAAAGGGAAAAGACCTAGCTATGCTAGCTGTGATGATGGTATTACGGTACTGTTTATGACGCGAAAGACTTTGTTATTTCAAATACACCATAAAGTAACAAATTCGGCTAGGATACGTATCGATCCGTATCCGACGCGAATTTCATATCCATACGTATCTGATATGGATTCGGTTGGTGAGGCAGCGTATCCGGGTAACACAGCTCTCCACTAATGTTGCATGAGTGTGGGCACGGATATCATATTCGTTATGATACAAGTGCGGCGATACGGAGATTTTAAAAAAATTCTATATACGAACACGCCTATATATATAAAAAATTAATTTAACATATTAAAACTGAAAAATAATATATAAGTAAATATATATAACAAAAATTATTGTGAATTTATTATACAAGAGAGATGACACGGTGATAAAATGCCTTCATGAAAAGTGTCTTGTTTTTTTATTCAAATTTCCTCCGGACTTCATTTTCTACTCAATTTTTTGGCGATATAACAAAAATTATCAGCAATTTTACAAGATATTTATCACATGAAATATCGAAACGTATCGATGTATATCGAAAATCGAATCTGACAGTCAAAGTGAACAAAATAGTTGAATACGTCACTTCTTGAAGAAGTATCCGATACAAATATTGTAAGATATTTGAAGTATTCGAAGAATAACAAAGCATCATACAAAAAAAATAATAAAACTAAAGTTAATACCTTTGGGCCTCATGGTCGCTTAATGAGCTATTGCTAACTTTATGGGCCAAGGAAGTAGATAACACCTTTAATCAATGATTTCTGCGATTATATTTTCTTATACATTGTGCATTTGTGCATATATTATTATCTCTACTCTAAATTCAATATAAATAAGGACTCGCAATAACGTCAATAATTTATATCAAAATTTCAATCCAATCAAATTCATCTAATTTTTAATAAACAAGCTTTTACGAGTATATATATATAGAGTGAGGCTATGGTGTTCCGCAAAGCACATGCTTTGCAATTGTGGATCATTGGATCTTCGAATATCATGTTGGCACGAATCACAAAGCGTGATCTAATAATCCACAATTGCAAAGCACGTGCTTTGCGGAACACCATAGCCTCACTCTCTCTCTATATATATATAGATAATATGAATTAAGATTTCGATGGTATATAAACAAAAATAACAACAAAAATAAAATAAAAATAATTTAGTATTTGACAATTTTTAAATCATATTTTGAGATTAGTAGCTTTGGGTTTGAATTCTTACCATGCAAAGCATTTGATTACTTTATATTGCAACTTTCGCAAACAAAGAAAAATGAATGTGAAATTTAATTAAAAAAACAGTACATCAAATTTTATTTTATCACTTCTAGCTTTTAGAAAACAAACTTGAGACCGAGGATGTTGCTTCTTTGATGTTTTTTTTTTTCATTTTACATCTATCAATATTAATTAAAGCTACTACCTTGTGCTGAATAAGAGTAAATGATACCACAAATGTAAAAAGAGAGGCGTAAACAATCGAGTTCAGATATAAACAAGTGAGCTCATGACCCAACTTATAATAATAAATTTATTAAAATCAAAATCCATATCCAACTCAACAATATCTCTAACTCAATAAAGTACGAATAGAATCGGATAAAGAGTAGGATGAATTAGGAGTTTTTTGTAGCTCTAAATTTTGCAACATCATAATCCTTTGTGAACTTTAAAGGATTTTAATGGAACATATTTTATTAAAGATGTTTTGAATTGAAGTTTACGCAGAATCTAATTCTCACAGCAACATTTTTTTGGCGTGTTTCTATCTTTTTTGGCACGATGTTTGGAGTATATTTCAGAAACTCGGATCCATGTCATCAGAACCCTCTTTTAGAGTTTGCGCATTTAAAATTTGAATCGTTAAATTATAAAATCGTTGAATTAGATCTCAACGACTGATTGTTAATTATATGATTCCGAACGTTTTCGAATGATTCTTATATTATAATAATAAGATTCGTTGAAATTTAATTGAACGGTTCAGATTTTAAATTCATATGGCTAAAAAGAGCGAAGAGAATTCCTCTGATGTCAATTTTATACGATCGTGCTCACGCACGACTCTTGACGAATAAAGAACGGTCCAGATCTATCGTTGCGGCCCACAGCTCGACCCCTACCAGACTTCTTCCCATGCGGCCGTGCCTAGCTTTGAAAAATATCTCCAAATAAGAACAATTCGAGGAAACTCTTTCTTGCTCCTCTCTTCACGATCGACGAGAAAATATCTCGACGAATCCTTGCACCTGCCTGCATTTCTGGCCTCAAATCCGATTTGCCCAAATTCCCCTACTTTGCCTTCCCCTTTTTCCCGGATTTGAACAGTCTTGATCGCGGGTACTTCCCTAAGGTGTAGGTATGAATCTCCAATTTTTACTTGTTTCTTTAAATTTGATAAGTCCTTGTTTTTGCCCGATTTTGAGTATTGCGCTGTCAGAATAGGGTTTGAATTGTAACTTTCTGAGAATCCTTGCTTAATTTGTTTCAAGATTCTTGTTTCCGTTTATTGACAGCTGAATTTTATGAAGAGAAATACTTTACTTTCTGCATTAAAGTGGAAGGGTTAAAATTCACATTTAAGCATTGAAAAGGAGTTACTGTCACCAGAATGTATTTCTCTTATGTTAGTTTCACACACAAGAAAAAGTTACTAGTACCAGTTTACTGATAGGCTCCCCTTGTTTGATGTACTTGGCTGAAAGATGAATAGAAATGAGCTGAGAATTCGAAAGATCTGCAGTACTTAACTAGTTTCTGAGATCGTAGATACCAATAATTCATCTGTAGAGCCTTGCTGAATTTCTTTTTTCCTTGATGCTTGTTAGATTATATTTATAACATAACATCAATGTTGTCTTTGTAATGTGCATTTAGAACCATGGGAAACACTGAGAAGCTCATGAATCAAATCATGGAACTCAAGTTCACCTCAAAAAGCCTACAGAGGCAGGCTCGGAAATGTGAGAAGGAAGAGAAGGAACAGAAGCTCAAGGTGAAGAAGGCCATCGAAAAAGGCAACATGGATGGGGCCCGCATTTATGCCGAGAATGCTATAAGGAAACGCACAGAGCACATGAACTACCTTCGACTTGCCTCCCGGCTTGATGCTGTCGTGTCTCGCCTTGACACCCAGGCTAAGATGCAGGTACAGCAAAGACATTTTATATATGGGCCTGTTACTTGCCACTAAACTGTAGTTACTGTGCTCATTGTTTCATTTTAGTCACTCAAGGGTATGGTTTGTTATCCATAGCTGCCTGACTTACATTTGGTTCCAAATCCAGTCAGCTGTTAATTTCAACTTATAATACCAGATATAGGTCATTCAGTGATTTAGTCAGTTACAATGAACAAAATAAATCATTGCAAGGTTTTAATTGGTGATAAAATGATTTTTTGACATCTTTATTGGCTTTAAAATATTTGAAAATGGCACTCAATGTCATACATTTTTATGAAATTTATGGGATTTAAGAATCCACATGTGATTTAGCAACTCAATGCGTTACTGATACTTCCGCGAATTATATTTATCATTAGGTTTAATTAATACTTAAAAGTTGATGAAATTGGACCGAAATAAAAATTCAATGGTTGCAAAATGTCAATTTGAAGTTGGAGTGAACATAGGTATAGTTTGGTGACGGTGACACTCAGTGAAATTAACCTGTGAAAACAAACAAAATTAGTGAGATATGTATTTAGATGAAAATGTTTAAGCTTGGTATGGGTCATGATACAGTGCATCCTGACGGTGCCCATAGAAAGACATTTTTATCATATGCCTGCATGGTAATGGTATCTGTTCTTGCTGCATGCTAGATTTTGTCTAGTTTTAACTTCTCTAATTCTGGCATGGTACTGGTATGCTCATATTTTTTTATGAAGTTGGGAAAAAGCACCTTACTTTTTGAGACCAGTTGATTTACTTGTAAAAATAGTGGTTATTTTGTGATATTAAAAGAAGTAGATCTTTTATTGTTTTTGTTGCAACTACCATTCATTTTTTAAAATTGCACCTACCTTTAACCTCCTTCTGATCTATGTGAAATAATTACTTAGGCATTTTGAAACAAATATTAGGGGCATTTCTTAACATCTATTGGTCACATATCTGCATGAACTCCAAGTGTCTTAAAATTAGTTGATTTTCATTTCTAGCAACTAACAACAACAAAGTTTTAATCCCACACAAGTTGGAGTAGGCTAGAGATGAAATTCAATCGAAATAATGAAAAACTAGTGGAGATAATAATAATACAACAAATATTGAGATAGTATCAATAACAATAGTAATAAAACTAATAATAATAATAATGACAATAGTAAAATTACATAGGAGTCTACCCATGCGCTTTATGTCCCTAGTTTCGAACTAAAAGCCCTAGAACATAAAGCTTATAATACTACCTCTAAACCCTAATTTATAGGTCATGGTTCTGGTCCTTGCATTGTTAATTTCCACGTGCTTCTATCTGAAGCAGCTCTGTGGATACATGCCTTCAAGTCTCTTTTTATTGCTTCCTCTCGTGTCAATCTGTGGATATATCAATTGGGTTTCATTTTCCATGAGAATGGTTGAATTTTCATGTTGGCTTCGCCAAAAACTATCACAACCCTCATTTTCGGGACTTGGGACAATCTATGTAAAAAACTACATAGGTGGAGTTAGTTGATTTTTATTTGCCTTAAATAAAAATTAGCTGTCCACGTAGAGGACACTTACTAACACTGGTGGGTAACATACAGTTAATTGGCAAGTCAATGGGCTCTATAGTCAAGTCTCTTGACTCAGCACTTGGCACAGGCAACCTTCAAAGAATGTCAGAGACGATGGATAAATTCGAGCAGCAGTTTGTCAACATGGAGGTCCAGGCTGAGTTCATGGAGGGTGCAATGGCCGGGTCAACGAGTCTCTCCACGCCTGAGACTGAGGTCAACTCACTGATGCAACAGGTGGCAGATGATTATGGGCTTGAGGTGTCGGTTGGGCTGCCCCAGGCTGCAGCTCATGCCATCCCAGCAAAGGAGAAGGAGAAGGTTGATGAGGACGACCTGACCCGCCGCCTTGCTGAGCTTAAGGCCCGCGGCTAGGGTTTCAATTGCCGTGTGAATATATCTGCTGAATTGCAAGCTTAGTTTTACATTGTGATTTGACTCTCAAGTTGTATTTTATATATACAGGATTCTGGGTTTCTTTGTATGATGATGATTTTTCAGTGGATTTAAGATGTATTGTTCTCTGGGTTGTTTGACCCTGCAGGCTTCCAAATAATAAATACGATTTTTGAATAGAAGTTTCAAAGAGCAATCTGAGAAATTCTCAATTTTAAGTACAGTACCGCGTGGTGATTAAGGGATGGCACAACCCCTGTCTTGACAAGCGACAGCAAATCTCTGTCTGACATCAGATAGGCAGTCAGATACCACGTGCCCCAATGATATCACTTCCGCATTTGTCAATTGTACCTCAACATGCTTTCCTACTGTCTCCACTAATCCAGTCTTTCTTGTGATATATATACACCAAAAGACAGTTCTCTGATCTTCACCAAAAAATTAAAACCTATTGGTCGAGAAATATATGGATATGGATTTGGGAACTCAATACATGGCCGCAAACATCAACAACCAAAGAGCAGCTGTACATGGAGCTCCATCAAGGCTTTTCGGTGACAAAGAGACTGTTGTTGACCTGGCTTTGTGGAACGATGAAGAGAGATTGAAGAGAGAGCTGGTGATGTAGGCTAAAGCTGTTGCAGCCATGGCCATACAGGCATCCTTCACACAAGGCTCTCTAAATAAATAGATCATTACATTTTTCTCCTTTTTTTCTCGTGCAACTTCTTTTCCAGTTTAGCTTCAACTTTTTGCTCTCATGCCCTTGGGTGTGCAAGTTTTTCTTTTTTGCTTGTTGATATACCTCTTTGCTACCAAGTTTAGCTTCAACTTCTTTCTATTCTAATATATATAACAGAGTTGCTTGCCAGAACTAATCTTTTTGGTGCAACTACAAAGATTTTTCATCTGCACGAGAAGTCACAGGTTTGTTCGAATGAAGAATCCTGCGTGAATATTTAAGATTGTGTGGATTGAATTTCATCTTTATCTCGAAAAAATAAGAGTTGCTTATTTTTGTACATATAAATAGAGGAGAAGATTGTAAATTTTAATGTACATAGTTTCATTTGATTGAAAATTAATCAAGTTTTGATGTATGATATATTGTTTCTTTCTATTATTTTGTCTTCTGATAGTTTACTTATCTTTGGATGAACAGATGATCAGTGTACGTCTTTAATTCAAGGAACGCTTCTTAGTTAATAGGTGAAATGCATTGCTTCACATGAAATGATGACAATATATTAGACCAAACGATTTAGAGAAAAGAAATGAAGATCTGTTCCGAAATGTTTTAGTTTATTTCTAAGGGGTCAAAATACAGTTCTCTCTAACCATATATTGATAATCTTGGAAAGACAGCTTCCTGAGAGTAAATAGTATCTTGGCAAACAACATGTATTAATTTATTTTATATAGAGAAAGAAAGCTCTGCAAATCTTAAATGTCAAACGAGAACTCTATATAAATCTTCAACTACCAGTTCAGCTACAGGTAATTTAAAGGACAGCTAAACAGAGTCATGTTATGCACTCTCACTCGAAAATGAATTGCTTCTTCCTTTCTCTCCATGGCAGGATATTGACCAGAAATGAAGATAATATTTGAGTTTCATATTTCATATTGAAATTTTGACACGTGAGCATTAACACAGATAACGAATGTACTTGTGATACGACGAAAAGAAAACATGAAAAAGGATATGAGGAATATTCTGAAATATCTACCAAGATAATAAAACAGAGCAGAGGAATATCCAAAAGAGCGGTTTATCTGATCAGTTTTTAGTGGGCCCAATTTGTACCTCATCCGCAAGGTGAATTTGGAGAAGTTTCGAATGAAGAAAAGGAAAAGGGGAGAAAAAAGAAAAAGAGAGAGGATGAGAATTCAGAACGTTACAGCCATCACTCTTTTAGTAACCGAAATAGATTTCTTTAATCACTAATTATTAAATTGCTAATACTATATACCTTATATTGGCTTTACTAGGCACGATTGAACCAGTTCTAAAATCTATATATAATACTCACATCTAGAATGTTAAGAAAAAATTCTTTAATTTCGTTATCTTCCATGAACCTCACTAGTTATGCACCAAAGCAAAATAATAGTAACCTATAGCACCTAAAAGCAAATTAATAATAATTCAGACCACAGGAGTTGCACTTTACAAGAACTATACTGTTAGTATACAACATGCCTATTCCACCTCTGACAGCAAAAGCACATGGAATTCTAACACAGAAAGTGCCAGATGCACTTACAAGAGGAAGCTCCACCATCATTTGCTCTGCTCATGCTCTCCCGACGTATGGGTATCCGTCCTGCCAACTATTCATCCCACCAAACACTTCAATTTCATCCATGAACCCGTCAAGGAAAACCGGATCATAAACTGCCTTCTCAGCAGCTTCACTCATGGCCATGTCCTGACCCATTTCAATCTCTTTCTCCTTTCCCTTTTTTCGCTCCACACCGGACCCTATATCCGGTTTGTGGCCTTCAAAAAGTGCCAGGTGGCCAAACAACTTGTCCTTCCTCGAGAAAGTGGTGCCACATGAACACCTCCACAGGGTGTCGCCACAGTGCCTTATATGCCCTTTAAGATCAGCAAGAACAGAGAAACTCTTTTTGTTGCATCGCTGACAAGTGTATAACTTAGGGCAGTGACTTCTCTTATAATGGTTTCTGAGGCATATAGCAGATTTTAAAGGCCGGAACCGCTTGTGTGCCTGGTTGCGGTTGCAGCCCTGGTATGGGCATGAGAAACGGAGCTTTTTCCCAACAATGGGACCACCAGGCCGGGAGAGAGCCTCTAGGGTCTTGAACTGGTTACCATGGGCCCGCATGTGCATGCGCAAATTTGCATCACGCTTGAAGGACTTGCCACAAATTTTGCATGAATGCACATGCTCAGTCAATAATTCTTCTGCTTCAATCTCTACTATTTCACAGTCTGAGAGATTCTCATTTTCTTCCTTTGCCATGACATGATTTTCTGGAAATCGCAAGTTAAAACGACCAATTTGGATTAGTTGGCCTTTAAATCAGTTATAGTTCTTGTCACGACTTCCTCTAGTTTACATGCAATTAGTTGTGAGTACATTATAAACAAAAAGTGTATCTTAGTTGGTCTTCAAGTCCTTCGCACCTTTTACCAGATGGATCTAAAATCTCGGCGAAAGAATACAATGATGGCCATTAATTTGACAACCATAAACCTCCATCAAAACAATTTATCATAAGCAGATTAAATGCAATATGAGAATCAATTAATTAATAATTAAATGCAAATAAACTAAACCATTACTTTTTCAAATTGTTCAATAAGCACTAATTCATTTTAAAATTTCAAAAAGTTCTATACATAGCCTATAATAATCACAGAAAAGTGTCTGTAATTTTACTTGTTTTCTGTTTGAGAAGCGTTCTGTCAATGTCAGCTTGTCAAGCTTGTGAAATAAGTACATTTTGTCAGAACAAACAACTATGCGAAATATCATTTTTTTCTATAAGATTTTAGAACTGGCAAGTATTTGTAAATTGGTTTCCACATAGCATATAAAACTACATCATAACTTGATAAACTGAGTGCATATTCAATTAATATAAGCATTCCAATGGACAAGCTTGTTCCAGATTACGTTTCCAAGTTTCTGTAGGATTTTAATCCCTCAAAATAAATGCACAAGCTAGGTTCCTGTTGAGTTAATTAACAAAAATCTTTGTTGTAGAGATTATATAAAAAAAAAGAATACCCAAACATTGTGGACACCTAAAAGTTCCTTGACAGACATAATTAGAGGTGCTACCAGGTCAGATCGGACTCAGATCAGGATGGGACAGTCAATTAAAAGTAGCACCTCTACACATAATACTTGCTAAATAGCAAAGTTGACCTGAATTATGTTTTAATTCAATACTCCTGCAAATTCCAGTAAAGTGCTGGGTTTTACTTCCTCTTGGACTAATTGCCTTATTGCCTCATGATAGAACTATGAATCGGCTCAATTAACCTAAAAATAGTTGGTCCTTGCTATATATGATTCCATTCCATCATGTTTGTATATTCTGTTGTTTGCAAGTGTTTTGATTTCCCATTACAAATGCACAAGACTATCCTTAATTAGGTAATCTCACCATATTTTCATTTGTACACTAGATGAAAAAACAAAAAGGAATATGTTTAGACAGTGCAGATGCCTAAATTCGGCTTGACTAAAAGGGTTAACATTTGCCACCCAAATCAATACATGGTCTATTTGCAACCACTGTGATATTCTAACTCCTAAGACTAATTCGCTAATCCACTCATCCTATAGCTAAAGCATTAAAGAGAAAGACAAACTTAACATAAGCTAAATTGATCCTCACCTTGGGCTAGAGCATCAAGATCACCATCATCCTCCTCAGCTACCGCATCAACCACCACCTGAGCGGACATAGAAGGAGGCCAATTATCCTTGATCGACGGCTGCACCGGCGCATCGGGATTGGATAACAGAGACTGAGAGGTAGCAGAGGCAAGAAGCGCGGTGGCGTTGAGAATCACATGCTGAACTGTGGAGGAGATCTCAGACGAGAAGATTTGGAGCTGATCGGCGGCGATCGGCGCGGCGCGTCCCTCCAGAGAATTGGAGAGGAAGCGGCGGAGCGACTCCATCCTCTGACCAAGCATCGACAGGTTGTGAAGAGAGGCGAGGGGATCGGAGGCGGCGGAGGTCGACGCCGGGTTGTTGGCCGGATGACTACTAGAGGAGACCATCGATGAACTTTGGTCAAAGCAAATCAGTTCAGGTGCGAACTGGGAAAGTTCGGATTGGAATTGGGTTGCAACTTGCAACTTTTGTAATTAAGGAAAGAGATCGGCAGTTGGATTTAGAAAATAGAAGGATTACTACGCTCGGTGCAATGGACTACTCTCACTGTTGAGTGGGGTATGTGATTATCGACCACGTGCATAGAAAATAGCAGGAGATTTCGTGGAACGACGAGCAAGTGGGACCGGCTGCTAGTGCTAGTGGATCCGACTGTGATAGGCACTTGGATACATTTTAAACGTCGGATGTATCCTGAGCGTTGGATTTTGATCTGACGTGCGCTTTTCTCTAATATGGGGATATCAACTGTGTCATGGATCAGGACCGATCCCAATTGGCCATAGTGGGGATTTCCATTGCCATAATTGGAGACGGCTACAAGTTTGATACCATTCTTTCTACACACTTGATTTTTATTTTCCTGGTTTTTGAATTCTAATTTGAATATTAATCTAACACAACAATCCCCATATGAATTAACCATCCATAAAGTAAATTTGTTTCAAATATTTAAATTTGAAACTCACCCATTGTTTATCTTAACTAAAAATAAAACATTGATGACATTAAAGCCTTAAACTGACATTTTGACTAGGACAAATTTATTTGGTATTTCATAATATGAACTCATTAAATATAAGTTTGTTAAGGCCTTGAAAGGCCTGTATGAATTAACCACCCATCAAGTAGTTTAAAAAGCACCGGATCGAAACCAATTGAAATTGCACCAAGCTCTGCTTAAAAAATATATGACATCAACGATCCTAAACAAAATTTGGAAATAAATTTGTACAATCCCAACTCATATAGATAATCACTGGTTGAAAGAATTTTATAGAATTCAGCTGGAAGAAACAATTCATTCAAAATGGTAGGTGATAATCTACTGACGGCTGTATAAGATAACAGTGCATAAATCAACCAACAGTTATGGCTTTATTCTGCTTCCTTTTTGCTCTTTTGCTCATCTTGTTGTCCAGCTCTTACAACACCGAAACGAAAACCACCAACTATAACCCATATCTACCATATTTCTTGCAATTTATACACCATGCAAATACAATGGATCATTCTGAGACCCAATCAGCTTTGGAAATTTATTGCCATCAATAAAGTAGATCGGCATAAGATTCATTTTCGAAGTTTCTCTATTCTTTTCTCAGCTGCACGTGCAGATTTATTCTGTGGCTCTAGAGCTAGTGCATATCTGAAATCTGCAACTCAAAAATAGGGAAATAATGTGATTCAGTGTGTTGTCTGGCTTTGAACATTTTAAAATAACCAGGGTTCAATTTTTTTTACATAGCATGTCCCAAACCAGGAAAAGGAGGGTTGTAATAGGCTTGGAGAGCTAACGTAAAAATTCAGCCATTCACATGAAAATGCAACCCAATTTATTGGGTATAATCTCTAACCTACCCATCTTGTTTGGGACTAAAGGCTTTGTTGTTGAGGGTTCAAATTTTACAAACCTTGAAGGGCCTCCTTGTAATAGAGGAGCATTTCCCTAGCAGCCCCTCTCCTCATATAAGCTTTCACGTTCTGAGACCAAGAAAAAGATGTTATTGATCAGCTAATTATAAGGTAAAAATATGATTCTGTAAAATAGATCTACTCCAACTATTTACAGGTCTATGAGCACGAAGGTCACAAGTGCTACTTTTTATGGAACTTGTCAGTTCAAAGCAGGATAACACCTCGGGTCTAAGGAAAAAGATCTACATTTACTAAGACCTTACCTTCTTATCGAGTGAGATAGCCTGGTTGCAATCTGCCTCTGCTTGTTGATAGCTACACAAACAGTAAAATGTAATTACTTTAGGTAAACAAGAACAGCTCCACTGAGTATGATATAAAGCAATTTATGTACCAGCCAAGTTCAAGATATGCAGCTGCTCTATTACAATAGAATGTTGCATTTGTATTGTTCAATTTAATAGCATCAGAATAGTAGTTGACTGCCTTTTTCCATTGCTTTCCCTTGAATGCCGCATTTCCCTACAACAGAAAGAGTCAAACTGGGCTTACAATTTGATCAATAAGTCTAGTCATATCAACTTTTGAAGTATCAACAAAATAAAAAGAAATCACGTGTGCCTTTTCTTTCAATACTTCCGGTGTATCTATGTCACCATTGGTATAATGTTGCGGTGCTGGCAGAAAGTAGCTGGAAGCAATCGCAATTTGTTCATGGATGGAAGGATAAAGGTCATGAATTGTGTCTAGAAGAAACCTGTCTGCACCATGAGCTGCTACAAAAGAAACCGAGATGTTATGTTCATCATGCTTTCCTAGAGGAACTGTGACCTGGAAACAAAAACTACGTATGCGTGAATATTAACAAGGTAAATAGGTGCCAAAGGAACAGCAAACAAAAATGAAAAAAAGAGGATAAGGCTTTCTTTTTTCTGCGAAATGATAATCTTTACCAAGTTAGCAAACAAGAAACGAATATTTTCATGTTTGCAACTACAACCTACACTAGGTTATTTATAGAAAACACTCAACCATCACAGTATTAAATACAACAACAACAACAACAAGAACAAAGCCTTTTGTCCCAAACAAGTTGGGGTAGGCTAGAAACGAAGGCCATATCGGGTTTCATCTCCATAAGATTGGCTGAATTTTTACGTTGGCTCGCCAAGCCTATCACAATCGTCCTCTCCGAGCTTGGGACAGGCTACGTAAAACATAGGCGGCACCACAGTATTAAATATATCAAAATCCAAATTTACAATGCTTGATTTTATTTTATTTTGTGCTTGGTGAAAAATTATGCTCATCAGGGATACAAGGTTAATTGGTCAAAAACTAATTCATCAGGCTGAAGGCAGAATTCTCCATGTCATAGGAATGTTCCATCTCCATGACTCCAATTGGACGGGTTGTACTTGCAACCAGCAACAAGAGTTTAGAGACAAGAAGCAGATACATACAAACAAAATTCTTGAAAAGAAAAGATAAGTACCTGGCAGCAGCCTGAGACCCCAGCTATGCTGCTTAGAGTGTAAAGGCTATCTTCATACTCAGCTGATGTCTTTTGTTTTGAATCATGCTTAAGTGGAATAGCTGCTGTTGTGGGAATCAATAATATTCCTCCATCCTAATTAAAACACGGCAGCAAAACAATTAGACTTCAACAGTTTTTTCAATTAATAAATAATTACAGTTATTAATTGTGTACCATTTAAGGACTGCAGTTGAGGCTTATATACCAATTCTGGGTAAGTGAAAACAGCTACTAGCTCTGAACTCTAGTGTATAGGAAATGTAACAAAGATGGCAACTGATTTAGCTGGGGCCATATCTTCAATATACAGATATAAATGTTGTTCAAGAGTAACTACCTTCAGAAGGGTGTTGAGTGCAGCTCTTAGTTCAGTCCGGACATTGTAAAGAGATTTCAGGTTATCAGGTGTGTAATTTATAGCTTGTAGAACCCGGGCTGAGACGTCAAGACTAATACTAGGTTTAACAGTGTTAATCCAATCCGCATATTTTGTTTTGAATTCATACCTGAACATCCGAGTACAAGAATTCTAATTATGCATACCACAAAAGCCTCGAAAACAATTTTTGCAAGTTGAATAACTAAAAACCATGGAACTGAAGAACTACTGGGATTAGAGAATAAATTGTAAAAAAATAGAAACGACACAACATTTTTCACTATGCTGACGGACAATGCTGACGGACAACATTTTTCATAACATTTTTCACTATGCTGATGGACAATAAACGATGTGCCAGTATCATGTCTTCAATTCAAAGGTTGGTCTTTTAGTAAAATTAACAGTAACAATTCTCTTTCAAAGTAAAATTAAAACAAACCTTTGAAGCAGCAACATAACAGTGGTGAGAGCCTTTAGAGCAGATGTCCCTTTTCGAGACTTTGAAGAATGCTCATAAAACTCTTTCAAACTAGGTATATTGGATGCTATGTACTGAGCTATATTAATATGCTTGGGAGTCTGATCTGTATTATCAGAAACATAAGATAGAAAATTCGGTTGTCACAAAGTACAAATTTATAATAGATCTTTTAAAGGGCTTGTATAAAGGATTAAGGACAAATAGTCAACTTACGTCCTGATAAGCTTTCAATAGAATTGCTTATTACATTAACTGTCTTCTGTATTGGCACAGTTGATAGCTGGAAACAATCATCTGCAAACATGAACTGCCTTGTTCTTTTAAGTGCTTTCGCTGTCACCGGTAAAAGCACAGAACCTACTCGTTGCAATACAGTTGGGTTATGTGCAAGCCACCCTGCATCATTTTCACCAATGGATAGCAACAAGTCAGAGTATGCCACTTGACTCCCCAAAAATATATCTCAATAAAATCACGTCCCATATACTACCCTTTATACTTGAAACAAGGTGTATAGCATTTTACATGAAAACTTGCAAGTAAGCTAACAATTAGAGCAATACCAACGGCATCTAGGCTTTGAGCATTTGGCAACACGCCAGAAGAACAAACAGCAGCATGAGATGGCTTGAAACCAAGCACCCCACAGAATGATGCTGGAATCCTCACGCCTCCAATCGTGTCTGTGCCTGTAGGAAGAAAAGGTACTGTCAGTATGTAGCAAAAAAATAAGGAAGATTGTATTAAACTTTAAAGAGTAACTCAAACAAATACCAAGAGCAAAGTCGACAAATCCAGCTGCAACAGCAACAGCAGCTCCGCTGCATGAGCCTCCTGGAACATCATTCCCTACTTCTGGGTTAATCGTTGATCCATGATGCATATTTTCACCTTTCATTCTATCAACAAATAGTAGTAAACTTGTTCAGTACAGAAAAACAGACTATTTTACCATGCATTTCCACAAGGTATCCTTGACTTTCAACTTTTCCCTTTGATATGATTGCAACTGAAGGGCAAAACTAGAATGACATAGTAACATGGAACTTGCTATCCCAAAAATCATCTCTCGAGATGACAAAACAAGCAAGTACTTGTGTTTAATTCTATCAACAAATAGTAGTAAACTTGTTCAGTACAGAAAACCAGACAATTTTACCATGCATTTTCACAAGGTACCGCTGACTTCCAACTTTTCCCTTTGATCTAATTGCAACAGAAGGGCAAAACCAGAATGGCAGAGTAAAATTGAACTTGCTATCCCAAAAATCATCTCTCGAGATGACAAAACAAGCAAAGTACACGTGTCCCCCATATTCTCCTTCTTTGCACAATAGGGTTACATTTTATGTTCCGTAATATAGAGATTGTAAAACTTGAGCATGACAAGGCAATTTAGAGGTAACCACCGTGGTCTAAGAAAGATGAACACATGCAGTGTAATCATGATTATGCCAAATCTGAGTATTTGCATAGCAAGGGAAATTGGGAACTTCCAATTTTGCGGATGATGAAAAAGTAAAAAGCTAACCCAAACAAGAACTCATCAATCACAGTCCGTCCAACACAACCCGCACCCTGCTTTCTTAGCACAGTAACAATCAGCGCTGTCTGGTCTGCAGGCCAATGCGTGTTCCTCCAATCAGGATTGCCAAATCCAGTTACTCGTCCCTTTATATCAAAGCTGCAATTTTGTTCTTTCATCATCAACTAAAAGAAAGAACAGAAAGAAGGAAAAACACACCCACTTAGAAGGACAAGTGCAAACATGTTGCAAAACTATTTTTCAGTTGGAGGATCTACTTCAGGATTAGTAATTGAAGACTGTTTCACGGGTGTATGTCTAGAAGCACCAAAGTCTATAATTTATGACCTATTTTCATTGAAGCCCCTGTATTTAAAATATTTTCATATAATAAATTTCATATTATGTTCATTCACCAAACTCTACCAAGACAATTTGCAATCGGTGCTGGTTATTTGGCTTGGCACAGAAACACTTTGTACATACTAATAACAGCAGACTTTAGGCTAAACCTGTTTCTAGTTTGCCATCTGAAATTATAGTAAACTGAGAAGCCAGGCATAATTAGTTCATAACAATCTACCAACTAAATCAATCAACCGATCTAATAATAAATATGTTAAAACTAAGTTGTACAGTTTCCGCTTGCTTGCGATAAGCAAAATGCCCTTTTAAGTTCTTCTTCGACCGATCCACCTATACTCGGATCCAATTGTGTTGCTTATCAAATGATAAGCAACACGCTCGGAAGGTGAGGTCAAATCACCGTTGTTAAATGAATAACAAACTGAAATGATGAGAAACAAAAAAGCAAATAGAAAGTGAGTACTTGTCACTGACGGCGAAGGAAAGGCCAGATAAGAGAAGAGGCGCCGCTGGAGGAGGAGGCTGCGGCGCACCTAGAAGCTCGAACCGCTCAACGAAAGCTCCATAATATTCGACCGCCTTGATCGGCGATTTTCTTCGAAGGCGGCGATTGGCCTCGGCGATGATGATCGCTCCGGCCATCGTGATCCCCATCACTATCCATACCTTCACATTCAATAGATCAAACCTGCCTAACGGCATATCGAGTCGATAGAGAGATAGAGAGAAGAAGAAAGAAGGGTTTAAGGAGCAAGGCGACAAAGAAGGGTTTAGTTATAGACCTATAGCTTAGTTTTGTTTTATTCACGGTATCATGCGCCGGAGAGAGGCGGGAAAGGAAGGAAGATCCTTCACGGTGCTATCGTGCGCCTAACTAGTACAGAAAATTATCGAGCTTTGTGACTTCTATTTACTTTTATCGCTTGACAAAGAGGGATTAAATTCTTTTTCGTGTCCTCTCTTATATTTTTTTTCGTTTCACTGACAAATTTATTTATTTATTCTTTTTTATATGTTGGATTCTTCAATCCTCCGTACTAAATTCTAAATATCTCTTATCTTTATATTTACGAAGTATCGAACTTATAATTTCGTAAAAATCATTTAATTATCTACCATCATACTAATTTATTTGCTCTTTGACGAATTTATTGTTTGATATTTATTTCCAGATAGCAAAACAGTTTGTCAGATTTATTCAAGTACGAAAGCTACGAGGACCTACTACCTAGCATAGAATACTCTTTGCTCGCTCGTCGTTTGCTCGGGAATAGGAGTGCACAAAAAATTCGTGACTCGTGACTCGCTCGCGTTCGACTCGTTAACAGCTTGTTCGTTAACAGCTCGTTAATAAACGAGACGAGACGAGCCAGCTCGTTAATAAACGAGACGATCACGAGCTCTGGCCAGCTCGGTTCGGATAGGTACCGATACACTAAGGAATTATTCTGAATCGTTGATTAATATATCTCTCAATCTCAGCCGTCCATTTACACCTCATAAAATCTATCATTTCCTTCGACCTAAACGTAAATCTCATTCTCTCTCGCTGTCTCTTTCTTTCTCTATTCTCTGATTTCTCTCGACGGCGCCGACCAAAACCTAAACCTAAATCTCTCGCTCTCTTTCTTTCTCTATTCTCTTTCTCTCGCTGTAGAGAAATGTTAAGATCTCGACGGCGCCTCCTAAATCTCTCGCTCTCTTTCTTTCTCTATTCTCTTTCTCTCGTTGTAGACAAATCACTACTAGTTTTTGTTTGTTTTTTCTTTATGCTTTTCTTTATGCCTGTAATTGATATTATGACACAGGCGAGTAGGCGACAATTTGTTTTTTCTTTATGATTTTTCTTTACGATTGTTTGTAACTTACAAACTTTTTGGTAATTTTTTTATTTTCAAAGTTCAATCATTATTAACAAATATTTATTATTTAGAACTTAATAAAGAGAATCGTTTAAGGCTCAACTTTGAATTAAATTTATTATAAGAGTCATGTTAGGCCGTAAGGTTTTCTTATTTTCAAGGATATAATCTGTTGTGGAAAAGAATAGTGTGGAGTTTGACATTAAAATGTTTCACTTCACATCATCTCTATGCTTTTCTTTATGCCTGTTCAGACCTTCACACAGACGGCAAAGGCACATTCAGACAGCAAAGGAGGCACAATCACAGACGACAGTCAGCTCCTCAACTAGAGACACAGGTAATCTAGTATTGTCTGAATTTTTTTATCGTTTAACATGTGCAGATGTGCTAGTACTAGCTGGTACTTGCTGGTACCAGCTGATACTTGCTGGTATATGCATGATTGTTGTGAATTAAATACAAAATGAATTCAATTTGCCTTGCAAGGTTGCTGGTACTTGCAATTATTATCATTTCTTTTAGTTTGTCTTGCTGGTACGAGTTACAAACTTGCTGGTATTTTTAGTTTGTCTTGCTGTTACGAGTTACAAACTTGCTGGTACATTTCGTTTGTCTTGCTAGTACGAGTTATTTAACTTTACAATTTTTTATTATTAGTGGTACTTGTGTTGCTGCCTTGCTGGTGACTGTTATTTAATTTTATTATTAGTTGCTGATGGTTTGCCTTGTTGATGATTGTTATTTAACTTTACAATTTTTTCACAGCAGTCAGCAACCATGTCACAGTCATCAAATGAATACAATTACTGGTATCATGGTTTGCCTTGCTTGTACTTTACAATTTTTCACCTCAGCAATTAAAGGTCAATTATTGATACCATTTTAGCAAGTAAAAGTCAGTTTCTTACTTTCTGCCTTTCTGGTATCATTTATTTGTATGATTGTTTTATTTATATGGCAGAAATAAAAGCCTTTTTGGTATCATTTATTTGTATTGTTGTTTAATTTATATGGCAGAAATGAAAGCTTGGCGCATTTACTGTCGAGGTCTTGAGAGTTAAGGCGTTGTCGCATTGGTATTCTTTGAGCTATAATTCTGCATGGAAAACTTTCTTTTGGTTTTGGTTGTTTTGTATTATTAATCTAGATTTTCTTTTGGTAATGAATGTTGCATTGTTGCTTTTTGGTTGTTGTCATTTATAATTGTTGTTGTTTGATATTTATGAACTGTAATTTATGAGATTCTGTGAGACAGTCAGACAGTGAGTCTGTGACCACTGACCAGCTATATTTGTTGTTTTGAGAATTCATTTTATCAAATTTGTATGTTAATTATAGACTATATATATTGCAAATCTACACAGGAAATAAATTTTGAATTAACCAATCTGTGACCAGCTATATATATTGCAAATATGCACAATCTGTGACCAGTTATATATATTCGAGCTAAACGAGCTACAAACGAGACGAACTATAAACGAGACGAGACGAGTTGCAGCTTGATAACAGTCTCGTTTAAAGTGATCACGAGTTAAACGAGACGAGACGAGCTGGCTCGATTCTAAACGAGACGAACTTGAACCTTGATTTGATCTCGTGACCTAGTGGCAATACGAGCCAGCTCGGCTCGCCAGTCTCACGAGACGATCTCGAATCTTGATCAGCTCGCCCGAGTTCGTCTCGTTTACAGCCCTACTCGGGAAGCAGATTCTCTGTCGCCTAGCAGGAACGAACGTTTCAAATTTTTTACGCTGTAAGTTACGGACGGTCCAGATTTGATTCAGGAAGAGTTTGATATTATAAAGTTTAGTTTGTACGAATCTCGATGCAAATCAAAGATTGAAATTTGCTACGCAGCACGCACAATATTTGTGCTGCGCGATAAAAAATCTCATTCTGTTTGCTCATGGGGTAAGACGTAATTTCAAAACCCGGTGGGGTTTGAAAATCATTTTATTATTTTTATGGTTGTAGTCAAGGTGCAATTTCCTCACCTTTTCCTTATTTTTTCCTCTCTTTTTCTCTTTTTTCCCCTCAACTTAATGGTATTTTTCTTATTACTCTTGGGAATTGCAAGGGTCTATACTTTTGAATTACCATGAGCTGGGGAGCGGTATTTTCTGTCATCTAATTTCTGCATCTTTAAATTTAATATCATAGACTTTTATATTATAAAATCAGATTCGTTAAAATTAAATTTGAACGGTCCATAATTTAGAAATACAGACAGCACTCTTTTATGAAAGATTGCAATTTTGACCCATAAAGCCCAAGCCCATAAGCTTTATCATCTTCTATCACACACTCCACGAGTGATTTACAATTTCTGTTAAATTTTTCTTAACAACAGATGAGTAAACGTTCACATATTTTCAAATTTGGCCTACATTTTTTCGTAGTATTGTTTCTATTGTTTCAAATTTGTGTCTCCTGCCTATCTAGTGGTGGCAGAATCCGATCCGATTCGAGAAACTCGTCCGACCCGACTCGATATTTTGATAAAGTCAAACTATTCGAATTCGATCTGACCCGATCCGAGATGATTCATAATCCAAGATTAAGCGACCTGAGCCCGACCCAACCCAAGACGACTCGTAACCCGAGATGGCGCGACACATGAGAACCCTAGCGGCCTAGCCCGACCCGACCCGAGACGACCCGTAATCCGAGATAGAGCGACACATGAGGACCCGAACCCGACCCGACTTGACATGATACACCTGTAAATTGATATAATCCTATCTTTTCTACATCATAATCTAATTTTAGTAACAAATTAACATCAGAGAAAGTCAAGATTTACTAACACAATTCAATAACGCGACCTGATCTTGTCCGATTGAACTTAAAACTCAAAATAATACTTGAAAGTTATCGGTACAACCCGACCCGAATCTAACTCGGCCTCGCCTGACCCGACCCAAGACCCGAAAGTTGTCGATGCAGCTCGACCTGAAACTCGACCCGGTCTCGTCCAACCCAACCCGCCACCCTAAAAAGACCGACACGACCTGACCTTGCCCGACCCGACCCATGATCCGAAAGTTATCGACACATGATGATCCGGAACCCTACCCGACCTCAACCCGACTATTGTAAACAGTCAAACTAACGTGACCCGGCCCGACCCAAACCCGTCCGACCGACCCGACTTGCCACCTCTACTCCTAACACCCCCCCACCCCACCAAAAAAGTTCATTTTTTTACGCTTTTAGTGATTCATGATGAATTGTGTATACTGGTTGAAGTTTTATGTAATCTTTATTTATTTGAAATAAGAGGGGATCTTCATCCTTTTAGCTATCTTTTTGTATTTTTTTTAGTTAAGTGTTTTATTTGTATTTTGTTTCTTTTTCTTCTTTATTTTGATGTAATATGTGTAATGTATCTGTACTTTGGAATGTCTGTGACAGTTTAAATTGTATGTTTGTTGCTAACAAAATCTAGGACTAGCCATTATAAAACGTTTAAAAAATTATAGGTCTACGACAACGGTTATTTATTAAACAATGTTGCACGACACGTTTGTCAACGATTGTTTATACGATTCAACAACTCTCTAGACAACAACGGTTGCAAAATTACTGGTGAATGCGATTTTTAACCGTTGGCAGATTTCTTTTTTGTGGTAGTATAGGATTAATTTTTGTAATGTACATAATTAATTTTTTTGCGAGCGAAAAAAATCAATAAAAATTCGAAGGATTTTTTTTGTACGGTCCAAGACATTTTCCTTTGCTAAACTATAATCATTTGTTTGAAACTGTATTTATTTTCTTTAGGCGAATGTTATCTCGATCTGCACTTCAAAATTTTCAATATTACATTTTTTTCTTGTAAATTCTAATATTAAATACTTCCTACTCTAAATTTCAAAAACTCATAAAATTTATCTATTTTATTGTCTCATTACAACAGAAACTGACTATTATAGCAGATTTCTAAGGCCTATTATAGCGGATTAAGGGGGGTATAATAGAGGGAGCTGCTAAAAGGTATAGAGGGCCCGTTACAATAGGTGCACCCCATTATAGCGGATTGTAAAGAGAAACCGCTATAATACCAAGCTATTATAGCAGACCTATGGTAAAGGCCGCTATAACAGGGCATGTTATTGTAGCGAACTTGCTACAAAGGCCGCTATAATAGCCACCTATTATAGCGGCACCTATAATAGTATTTAAATAATACTAAACGCCCTAGGTCTGTTATAGCGGGAATTTAATAAAGTTCGCTATAAATTTTATGATTTTTTTAAAAATAAAGCTGATTTTCTGTGGCCATCCCCCAATTGCTAGCCATACAATTGGTACCAATACAAATGTACCAATATATATCAATCAAACACATCAATACACAATTAATTTCACATAACACAAATAAATATACCAATATATATCGAAAATAAACATCAAACTCACATATATAACAAATGTCACATACAATATCACATATATACAACAATATATCACATAACACACAAATATGGTATACAACACATCACAGATAATAACTAATATAATCGCAAAGCATTATTTTTACCTACTCGATCTCGCTATCGGGCAATGAAGCTGGATATGACTCGAGCTCCTAAAAAACACATCAAAACAAAATTCAATACACAATTAATTTCACAGATACATATATATCAATACAAATGTGTACATAAATTATTGGAGAATAAAGTGAGCACATGTAGCTTGAACGATCTCAAGCTCGATATATCGTTGTAATGCGTCGCTATGTAAAACATCGCCCGCATGACATAATATTCGCACATCCAGCCATTGGATTGTGAAGGACTCTATAAATTTTAGAAAGTAACATAGTAAATGTATAAAGGCTGAAATCCTACTAAATCTGATAACTCTAACTCAACCCTAGATCCTAAACTCTAACCTTCTAAACCTTAAACCCTAAACTCTAAACCCTAAATCCTAAATCCTAAACCCTAGATCCTTAAACCTAGATCCTAAACTCTAACCTTCTAAATCTTTAACCCTAAACCCTAAATCCTAAATCTTAAAGCCTAAATCCTAAACCTTAAAGCCTAAATCCTAAACCCTAAACCCTAAATTTCGAATGAAGGCTCTAATTTGAGATGAAATATAGAATACTTACTTTGACAACTCTGATCTCGAACTTAGTATTTTTGCTCGAACCTTTTGCTTGAAAATATTGCCACAACGAACTGTACAAATTTTTAGAAGTCCAAATAAGTATAATGAATAATTAAAATAAAAGTGTTAAAAATGATACTCAAGACGACTTACGCATTCAAGGCCCTAACAATTTCGAGCATGTTTCCCACTTTGTTTTGCGAATCAATCTCATAAATCTGTGCTGAGGAGATTTGCAAAACCAAAAGGTACCAGTGATTGCTACAATTCACATTTAATGAAGTTAGTATGCATGCATATTAAGTGATTGTATTATCGAAAATTAATTATGCTAATCGTTCAATGTACGGAAAAAATATCACGAATTTTGGGTCCTCGATAGCAATGAAGAAGTTCTTAATGTAATTGACCGTGATGGCGTAGTTCTCAATTACACTTGTCCCCGAGCACGAGGCGGGATCAAGAAAGAGAAACTTTGATTGCAACCCAAATTTCCAAAGATAATGTGAAAGAGCCCTGTGTGTTTAAATGCATATTGGAATTATATATGTATTAACTAATCTAATTGTATAGATATTAAGTTTGAATATTCTTACTTGCACCAAATCTGAATAAGCGAGACACTCAGCCAATAACCCGGCTTAAGGATGTTCATTATCTCACTAAGTTCCAGCATGTGCACATCATCGATGCCGAACAATTGATTGTCGCCAATTGTGAAGATAATTTGTTCCTCTGATTGCGACATCATCTATTAAATTTGATTTTGTGAAATTGCAACAATATTGAAATGTTTTTTTTTCATTTTACAAGGTTTAAATAAAATGCGCATCGTATTGTACAACTTTAGCCTAGATGGGTCAAGAAACGGAAAGAATTCAACGGAAAGAAGGTGAGCCCTTTGATGACTGCATGTGCTTGCACTTGGTGTATTTTCTCTTTCCTTCTCGGGTGCTCGAGCCTGCCCTTAAATCATGTAAGTACAAAAATAAAATTAAATGTATAACAAAATTATATATAGTTTAGTTGATTCATTATCTGCTCGTGAGCACACAACTCCAC
The DNA here is from genome assembly GCA_964058865.1 of Eleocharis quinqueflora. Taxonomy (NCBI): domain Eukaryota; kingdom Viridiplantae; phylum Streptophyta; class Magnoliopsida; order Poales; family Cyperaceae; genus Eleocharis; species Eleocharis quinqueflora. The sequence goes on from CAXKVX010001406.1 coordinate 140,976, forward strand.
CAAATATGAAGGCCAACAGACAAGATAAGTGACTAGATCACCGACGTCATACAAATCGTCTGTTGGATAAGACACTTTCACTCATTCTTGACCTACAATAAGTGACTATTTTAGTTGATTCATTACCTAAAATATTAACAACACTTTATATGGCACTTTAATTCATTACCTGGAACGACTGTATCTATCGTCATCCTAATTGTATCAAGAGGAATAGGCACGTTGTGAATGGTCGACCTACCTTGAGCCACCAACGTCCTACCTTCATTCACCGGATCATATAAGTTGCACAGTGTGGCGACCTAAAAGCAAAATTACAAGAATTAATCAAATACTACTAAAAGCAAAAGGTCCGCTATAATAGACCTACATATATTTTTTGCTCTCTATTATAGCGGCATTTTGTTATGAGCCGCTATAATAGCTTTAGAGAAAATTTCAGGAATGCTACTCTGAAACTATTATAGCGGCATTACCCGACCTCCGTTATAATAGAGGGGCTATAATAGCCCCTTTCTATAGTAGTGTCTTTTATATTAATACTCATTTTAAATGTGTAAAATACCATGTTAATTTACTCCTAATTAAAAGCATAAAATATGTAGGTTGTTTAAAAAATGTCAATTTTATATTTGATCGACTTCTGAGGAAAAAATGTTCCCTATTGATATATATATTGTGACATTTAGATATATTGCATCAGAAGTAGATAAATGAATAATTTGCTCTCAGAAAGTGATCAAATATAAAGACCAGCAGTTTAAATAAGCTACATTTTTTATTCTTTAAATTAAGAGTAAAATGAATATTTTACACACTTAAAATGAGTTTTAATCCGAGATACATAAAATATATAAATATATGAGTTTTTTAAATTTAGAGAGAAAATACGTAATATTAGAATTTAGACCAAAAAAACGTAATATTTCAATCCTTATTTTCCTACTCTATTTGATATATATGGGGTACGTTCCAAAGGATGCCAGTCTGAATCTGTTAAACAAGAACAACTTAGTTTAAGAGAAGAATAAGTCGTACCCCACACTTTTCAAGTGAATAATTAAAAGTACAAACGCACGCGAGGATGTATTTGTGTTTGTTGTAGCCTTCTTTACAAAGTCAAATTTCTTTTTCCTGCTTTATAATTTGCTGCTGCCGATCTGCCAGATCTCAGTAGCATCACATGAATCTTTAAATCTTATTCTTTATATTTTGACTACTGTTCTGGTACTGTTCCTTTATTAATTTGTTGATCATTTAATGGTCCTTGCATTTTCAGAAATTACTTTTCATGTAAAAGTATATCTTAATTAACGAATTACAAAAATTGCTGTGCCTCTGGTATTCGAGATTAATTCTCCCAACAAATATATCTACTGAAAATAGTTTTCATGTCTTGTCTGGTATATATATCGTAATATATTTCATTTTCCATGAAATACAAATTCTCTGAAATTATGGACGAACTTATAAATTTGCCAAAATACGATGCAAAATACTGTATGCCTGAAACCAAGTCCTTTAATTTGTTTCATCGAGTACAGATGAACCTTCCCAAAAATAAGGTTAGAAATCTTCGTATATATATTATATATAAATTATTCAGTATATGCATCATAATTAGATTCTGGGTTCCAACCATATATACTTAAGCTGAGGCAGATGCATGTGATGAGTCCGTATTTATTGTTATTTTGAGGAAATAATAGAGCTCTTGTTATTTCGCTGCTGATCGTTCGATCTATACGGACGGCACAGATGAACTGCAGAGACCTGCTCTATTATATAAGTTATTTGTTAGATCGAAAATTAACGATCAGATATAAAATGACATAACTCTATTATTCTCTCAGAATAACAACGGATATGAAATCGATGCATTATCAAATGCATAGTTGATAGTTTCTTGCCTAACCAGTTAGATATTCCAGAGTGTGTTCAAACTTTCTAGCTGATAATTGCATATGTGCAGCATCTTGCACTGTTGTAAGTGGTAGTTAATAACATAATACCCTGGCATTAGGGAAAAAGAAATAAACAGAACCACCTTGCAACTGTTTATAGGGACATGTTCCTTCTTTTAAGGCCATCAATTAATATTTTTTTAGAACTTCAAATTTGATGTTTTGCAAAAAAAAGGGTTTCATGAATTTTGGATAAAAAATTTAGCATGGATGCGGTACTTCACAAAACTTCAAACAAATGATATTTCGATTTCGTATCTTCAATTTTAATCATTATAGAAAAAACAATCTTCTGCAACATCCATGTATATTAAAACCGAGTGTAGAAGTGATAAGCAGCAAAAACTTTTTAAAAATCTTGTTGTTCTACGATGGGCATTACCAAAGAAATGGTGTAATTTAAGGTATATATTATCCGAATATCAAGTCATAAATGCGCTGGCTATTAAAATATTATTAAATATTTCACGTCGGATATTAAATAATAATAAGTGGTGTAGACTGACTGAAGAAAATCGGAATGCACCTCCTATCTCTATGATGAATTTTAACTTGTATTTTGCATTCCCCGTATTTACAACAGAAGATAACTGATGCATAAGTCTCAAAAGACCCGATGTCAAAGACGTTTTTCCCGTAGAGTTGAACTCTTGAATCTTGGTGTATGTTAGATTTGGTATAGTAATAATAACAGTAAAAGGGTTCAAACTGAATATTTTGGATTCCCTGTAACGACCCCTCATTTTTTTTAAATCAGCCAATTTTTTTTAAATCAGTAATGATAGCAGTTTCCATACCCTGATGGAGTTCTCAACATCTGATACATATATAGAGTTTTGTTATTCAACTTTGCAAAGTGCACAAACACGTTATACTTTGCATGTATATTTCGAGTTTTAAAGTTCGAATGACTGATCAAACCGTTGAATTGATCTATGATGAAATCTTGTTGGCGACCGAATTTTACATTTTTAGAAATTTTTGCTCGAAACATTGATTTAAATTGCTCAATAAATTTTTCATATTAAATCTCATAGAAAATTAAATTTAGTGATTTTTAGAGGTTTCCACCTGTTTTTTAAATATTTTTTAAAATAGCTCTTTTTAATATTTAAAAAATGATCTCTTCAGTGTTGCTTTAAGAAAATATTTAAATAATAGTTAGAAAGCTCTAAATATAAAGAAATTAAATTTTCTACAATATTTTAGTATGAATAAAATGAGTTAGGCTATGCAAATGGTCTAAATTATATTTTTTTGAGTTCGAATATTGATTTAAGTTGCTCAATAAATTCTTCATAATTCTTGTAAATAAATAAAATTTCGTGATTTTTAGAACTTTCTAACTATTTTAAAAATAGAGTCATATTTAATATTAAAAAATGACATCTTCAGTGCTTTTTTTAAAGTATTTAAAAAATAACTACAATGTTCTAAAAATTTCGAAATTGTGATTTTCTACGATATTTCAATATTAAAAATTTATTGAGAAATTTAAATCAATGTTTGACTCAAGAAAATATACTTTGGAATTAACTCTATATATATGTATCTAACAGCTACCCAAGATATCATGGTTAAAATTTTCTAATATTTAGCAGATGCAGAGGAGAACAAAGCAACATATATCAATGGGATTAATGTAAGTACCACTTGTGATCAAAAGAACAAAAGTAACAAATTAAAAGATATGAAAGAAGTGTAAACTTCACTGCAACTTTTACACATCAGCAAGTACTGTGTTTGTGAGTGAGTGAGTGAGTGAGTGAGTGAGATATGAAAGAACTACTTTTTTGTGAAGTTGGGCATAACGGTTGGGAAAAATCAATCCTCCGTTCAGACAAAACTTGGCTATATGTACAAGTTATGTACTTTTTCTCCTAGACATACCTTCTTTTGTACTGTGAATCTTTATTCTATTTTTTTATAGTAAGAACTTGTTGATGTAATTGTATAATATACAAACATGGCAAAGGATTTGCAAACCTTGATCCAGCTAGCTAATAAATTAATTTTTTTAAATTTGCAAACAACAAAATAATTATGAAGTTTATTTGTAATTTAAGTTAAATTATAAAACAGTATTAATAATTTGAATCGAGCAAGTGTAATTAACTAAATAAGACAATTCCAGCGTCGTTATATATATATAATTAAGGTTAGCACGTACGTACAATATTAAAGGTTGAGCTCATTTGATAAATTAAAAAGATTCAGTAATAAAAATGGAAAGTTTTAATTAATTCTGTCACAGTATAACTAAATCACAATCATGTATGATCATGTTTGATTGTTGTTCATGACTTAATTACCATTTATGACAAAGACAGTGAGAGACAGAGGTCACAGGAGTCGCAACCACTAAGCCTAATAGTAGAGAAGTAGAACTGAACTAAAGATTCATTAAGAGAGTTACATTTGTTGAGATGTCTCAAATATGACTCTCTAAAATCAAAGCGTGATCAAAGTGATCAAAGCGTACGTACGTAGGATTCACGCATCAACGCTAGCGAAGAAAATAGAGGAAGAACAGAAGAAATTGTATCAGCGTCTTGTACATATACCAGTTGCATGCATGCAAGCATGACATTGTTATTTTCATTCAATGATACGATTTGATTTGCAATAGATCTGCTGGGACCCACCACCTTATAATGTATTAGTTGACAGTTGTCCGATTTTAGTTCAGTTCATTAATTAATTAATTAATTAATTAATGGCTCTATCGTATTCCACGTGCATGATATATACTGTTTATTTCTTAAAATAATTTAACTCTAATTATTTTAAAAGAAAAGCAAATTGATTAGCTACTCATGTTTTGACATATAAACAAACCACCAACTCCTTTTTTTTCCCTAGTTAATGGCAGCTATATCAAAGTGTATGTCTTGCTTATATATATATGCAATCTGTGTTTAATTTAAGAGAGCTTGATCATATTCTTTTAATTAACTACCAAATCAAGAGTCGATTTGTATATATATGTTATTTTCATTTTATTCGCTTAATTTTCCACTTTAAACATTAGTTAATTAGGTATACTATATCGACGTTAATTTCTGATGAGACAAAAACGAAAAGATATCTGATTTGGTGTAATTGGATGTCATAATTTAATTCGGAAGTCCTTTATTCTTTGACAAAATTGAGTGATGATTTCAATCTAGAATTAATTAATACGTATTAATTTAAGATGACAGTAATTAATTTGTAAATAGTTTATTTATTTCTTCTTTTAGTGTAGACAAAGCATATATGCACCTTATTAATACAATATTCGTTCAAACAGTGACACCGATATGTTGACAAAGTTCGGCTATTGACGAGCCTACTCTCCGGAACTCCCGATCCCTCAACTTGATAACGAGATCGAGCCGTATGCACTAACACAAAATATCATTTACAATGACCGAGATCTAGCTCTTTACACACTTAGGATAGAGACTAGACTCGTTGAAGATGAACAAAAGCAAAAGAATAACAATAGCTACACAATCTCTCAATTATCACAAATTATTTGGCTAATTTAGAGTAATTGAGCTTGAGATTTTGCTCAAATGAAAACTTGTTTAAAGAGTAACAATGGTGGCTGCTATAGGGTTTGAAAAATAGGACAAGACGCATTAGAAAGAAGAAGAGAATTCCTTAAATACTGCAACAGAAAAAAACCTTTCCAAACAGGGAATTCGTCCCCACCCGTTATAACGGTTGATAACCGTTAGACTTGAGTGTAGAAATTTTGGTCACAAATACCTAACCGTTATAACTGTTGACAACCGTTACATAATGGTTTGATCTGGAAAAATCGTAGCAAATTCAGCACATTTCAGTGTTGATAACCGTTATAACGGTTATAAACCGTTACATAACGGTTTAGCTGTTCGCCTGATCATCCGTTTTTGAAATGGCCATAACTTTTGATCCGTAGCTCCGATTGAGGTCATTTTCGAAGCGTTGGAAATGTCGCGATAAGCTCTACATTTATTTTCAATACATCACATGAATTTTCTAACATTTTCCTTCTTCAATTTTGTATTTAAATCCCTACACAAATGCTTGTTCTTCATGCTTGAGCTCTTCCTTCACATTTCATTCTCCACTTTCTTTTGATTTTCTTATAATTTTCCTATAAAACTCTCAAACAAAAAATAGTGGTAAAATGCAAATTGTTTTGCAAATCGACAAACACAAAGAAATTATTAGTTACAACAAATATAATACTCATAGCAGGAGCGTTATTAATAGTACCATCCTCTGACATTTATCAAACTTTTTGAGATCTTTGATCATTAGTGTTAATTGAACTGATAACTTAATCATTTATGAAAATTTTCCTGATTGGTACTAGCCGAATAGTACCAGACAACTATATGGATTAGGTCCTAATTATTGCTCTAGCTTACTGAATAAATAAATAATTAAATAATCAGTCAATTAATTGCTCCACACAAATTGAAGATTTTGCACCTCATATATGATATGATACGGCCACATAGATAGATATATGGTGTATCCGAATCCGAATCCGAATCCGACTCAATGAATTAATTAAGTTGCAATTAAGTGACAGTTTTCCGACTCCAAACCAAACCCTTTTCTCATAGGCTACCACTTAATATAATATTGAAATAAGTAATCAATAGCTTATGATCATGGATAATTCGTACTTTATTAGTTACACCTATCATTTGCTCGAGTGGTCAAACTCGTTCGTTCATGTCCCTTTCTCAAGGGCATTTTGTGAACGTGGAAATCCATGACCATATATATTTACCATTTTTATACAAATATACTATGAAATCATGCATGCCATTAGCTTCTTTCACATGAAAACGGTTTTATTGTTAATTTGTTATTAAGCTGTCATGCATGCAAAACTATTGGTTATATAAATTACAGGTGTTGGATGGTTAGGCAAAGCGTGGTAACACCGTCCCCTAAAAAGGACAAAAAGGGAACAAAATTGTAAATAAGAGAAGCTAGGCGAGGTAAAACGGTAAAGGGCTTCATCTCTGTTGTCCAATTAGGTGGGATCCGAATATGCTGTTTGTTTTTTAGGCAAGCAGCATTCTGCTTGTTAAGATTCGATCGTCCGATCGTTATGGACGGCTGTGATTTGATTCAGATGGCAGATATTTTGATCTTAGATGAGTTTTGAACGGTTCAGATAGAAACAAGCAGGATTTTAACAATCAACAGATTTGGTTCCAATTTTTTTTTTTTTTTTTGAATTTGTGTGCCTTGGACTTACATGAAGTTCCTAAGAAAACGAAAAGAAAAATGAAAAAAAAAGATTCCCAACGGTGGGCCTCAATATTGAGGTTTCATTGGTGGAAGAACCCTACATGAGAGGGTCTACCAACGAAATTTGGGGGCTACTTAATAGTATACCGAAAATAAAAGTACGAGCTGTAAAGATAAAAAATTAAATTAAAATAAAACAATATAAGAGGATTCAAACTAAGAGGACAGGTGTATCCCCGAATCCGGATTTTCCGCGATTATGTGCGATTAGGTGAGTTGCTAGCAACTAAGTCTAGGAGCTACAAATTTGCATCATTTTATTGTAAACTCATAATTTAAAATATCGAATTAATATATTATATTTTTTTAATAATTTATTAATTTATTTGTTACTATCATTATTATTTATATTATTTAATACCAAAATCATTGTTATTATTTTCATTTTTAATATAGTTAGCACTATCATCATCACTATGGTTGTCAATAATATACATTAATATTAAATATAATTATTTCATAATATATATTCTCTTATATAGATTGTAATTTAATATTTTTAATTATTTATATAACAATTATTACCATTGGATTATATATTTTAGTATGATTATATGATTTAGGTTACATATTAATTGCAATAGTAATTTGTTACTTTCTGTTTTCATTATTGTTTTTACTGCAATGAATTAATAACAATAATAATAATAATAATAATTGAGTAATTATATCATCCCCTCGTTTTTGTTCCCCTTATGCGTGCCCGGCTATCGAAAAAAGAATTTATGTCGGATCGCCTCGTCCTCTTGCGATATGTTTTCATCAGCTGACACCGCCTCTAGCAAAGCTTGTCATCAGCTGTCAGTTCTGCTTTATCTTCCTTTTTGCAGGTTGATATGTCCAACCTTCTCTCATTAGCCTCTTTGTTGCACCTTTTACAATAGGAAATATTAATGTTAGGTGATCATAAACGAACTAAAATAACGACAAACACTAACAATTGGACCAAAATTTACCTATTCTATGCAAGTCCTAATATTAGAACAAGCAAGTCTCTATATTCAAACATGCACGCATTTATATTAAAACAAACAAATTTCTATATTATAACAAACAAGTCCCTATATTGGAACCTGCAAGTCTCAATATTGAAACCCGAATTTAGTCTCAGTATTTTAACATGCATGTCTCAACATTAAAACAAACAAGTCTATATATTAAAACATGCAAGTCTTTATATTAGAACAAGCAAGTCTCCATATTGGAATCCGCAAGTCTTTATATTAGAGTACGCAAGTCTCTATATTATAACAAGCAAGTCTCAATATTAGAATATGTAAGTCTTTATATTAAAACATGCCAGACTCTATATTATAACTAGTAAGTATGTACTAGTATGTATATTGGAACCTGCAAGTTCTATATCAGAACAAACAAGTCTTTGTATTAGAACATGCAAGTATTTCTATTAATTAGAACATACAAGTCTTTACATTAGACCAAAATTGCAGCAATTTTGCAGCAAAATATAAAAATTGTAGTAAATTTAACTATATATGTTATTTTGTGTTCGCTAAAAAGATGAAAAGTGTATAATGTGGTTTAAATAGTTACCTATTTTCAAGTAATTATTTTTGTTCGGTCCAGTCTCGCTGCAAAATTTATATTTATTCTTCAGACTAGGTAACTACTGAACTTACCGAAACCAAGATTTATATTTGGGAGTTGATACATAACAATATATATTGATAGCTACTATCGATATCGATGTTGTTATGCACATTTAGTTGAGATATTATGCACATTATTTGGTGTCTTCAATATGAATATTAAGTTGTTTTGTTTATTTTAATTTGCATGTATTACTGTTAAATTTTTTGCTAATAGATTATAATTAAGTTATATTATTTATTTTTTTCAGGATTGAAGTCCCGTGAATTTGAAATAGTTGAGGTCTTCAATATGAACATAGCTGCATCTATTACTCGTTGGTTCAAGCCGACACTTCATAGAAATTATGGGTTGATAATAATTTTGTGAATTTATTTTGTTTGGTGTAATTGTGTAAATAATTTTGTAATTGTGTCGTACATTTTATGTAAATGTGAATTTATTTTGTTTGGTGTAACTGTGTAAATAATTTTGTAATATAGACATAAAGATTTAATATAGAAATAATTTATTTTTCGTACATTCTACAGGGATCAATTTACGGCTGGCAATACAGGGCCAGCCACAGAAAATCTCTTGGATATGTAATATAGAAATAAAGATTTATCACCGGACAACTAAAACAATTCGGTATTAACAGCATAATAATAAAAAATATTTATCACTGGATTTGAATTAAAGGGCGGTGATAAATGTGGCTATTATCACCGGATTTCCAATAAAACCCGGTGATAACTCCTTCACCTTTATCACCACCTTAATTTTATTTAGCATCGCCTTCCTTTAACTTCGGCCCAAAATCCGGTGATAAATCATTTAAAAATCTGGTGATAAAGCCTAAATTTGTCGTAGTGAAAATAGCACAATATTATATAATTGTATATGTTATTTTGTGTTAGCTAAAAAGATGAAATGTGTACAATGTGGTTTAAATAGTTACCTATTTGCAAGTAATTATTTTTGTTCAGTCCAGTCCCGCTGCAAAATTTATATTTATTCTTCAGACTAGGTAACTACTGAACTTACCGAAACCAAGATTTATATTTGGGAGCTGATACATATCTATATTGATAGCTACTATCGATACCGATGTTGTTATGCACATTTAGTTGAGATATTATGCACATTATTTGAGTTATAATGCATGCATGTTATTTTTTACATTGAAATAGTTATGCATATTATTTTTTGTACTGAAATAGTTATACATGTTATTTGAGTTATTATGCACATTATTTTGTTAACATGCATAATAATTTTTTCAATAAAAAAATAACAAGAAATAACATGCATAATAAGTCAAATAATGTGCATAGTAATTCAACTAAATGTGCATAATAACATCGATATCGATAGTCGATATCAATATTGATATCTACGGAACATTTACTTTTATATTTTAATAACAATAGTTTATCCTTAACCGTATATATCACGTAGAGGATAGTATCACTATATATATGTACAGAGTTCGAATAACTAACAGGCCAATATATATCTGTAGTTTCCCAACATAAGTAATTTCCTGTTGAACAATGAGGGAGAAACTAGAAAGAAAGAAAGAAACCGTGACATAGTATTTTTGCACATGTGAGCAGAGAGTTGGTGCAGTGATCACCCGAAAAATCTCCATGATGTGCCTTCGCATTACCTTCGTTTCCAGACATTCCTCCCCAGCTGACGTTCTTTTCCCTTCGCTGCACTCTAACTAAGTCCTATTTGGCATTTGCAATTAGACTTCTTTTTCTAAGATCTAAAGATATATATGGCTTCGTCATATATTTTATTATTATATTGTTCAAATCCTGAGTAGGACATGATATTTTTACTCGGTCTGAATCTGAACACAGGAGAGATGGAGCGCGTCAATGCAACTTGGAACACCATCAGAAAGCACATTTAGCAATTTCATAAAATAACCCGCAGAATTATTAAACACTATCGGTAGAAGTATAAAAAAAATATTCAAAGATAAGGCCGCGTCTATTTTATATAATTGTTGGCATAGGTGACGATACGACAATGGTTTTTTATGTTTTCAAGATTTTTTTTAAGAAAACTTACGCAACGACTATTTAAAAGGATCGTTGCCTAATTCGTTTAACCTAGCAGCTGGTTGATCCTTCTATTCTCTCTCATTTTGCCAAATCTTCGTTGGGTTACTAATGAACATGACGGTTCATAAACAAAATGAGTTAGACACTATTGGATATTTATAGACTGAACTATTTCTTGATCTTGGTTGAAGTCCAGTCCAAGTCTAATTGCTAAAACTGAACTGAGCTAATTGTGGACAAATTATGCACTAATTGTGGACTAATTGCGGGCTCAATATGAGATAAAATGAAAATATGTTCAAACATCCAAATAGATTAACCAAGTTCTAACTCTCTTTTTCACATAGAGAACAAAGTTATTTAATACAGTGATGAAAAAGCTTTCATTTAAAGAGGATTGTGCACTGTGGTGTCCAAAATAATGCCGCATGATTAGCTTATAGACAAATAGTGGACATTATTCGGTTATAAGATGAATTGCACATGGACTGGATATTAGTAGATAATCATGGGCTTGATTTGGTCATATACTTCAACTCCTCATCAGCGAATTAATGAAATGGACATCAACTGAAACTAATCTATTAGCAGCCCTAAACCTTCATAGCACTTTACTCTCTGCCTGTCATCATTAGTCTTTTGTCAAACTCAATCTCAAAATATAGGCAAAAAAATCTATAAATGAAGAGAAATTAAGAAAATTAAAAGGAGAATACATAGAAGCGAAAAATTTCAGAATATTGTTGTAGTATCCGGTAAGTTTCTATATTTGTCCTTATTAGTTATTTTATTTTTAATTTAATTAATCAAAATATTTGAATGCATGATCAATTGATAATTTGTATTTTAATTGCATTGAAAATTTGAAAGAGGAAGTCAAGAAGAATAGTCAACAAAGTTAAACAATTTGCAATTAATTCGATAAATTTCTATATTTTCTTGTTAAATAAATTTGGTTTTGATTCCATGATTAACTATAAGTATTTGCATTTTAATTGTATTGTCTTGTCGTATATGACCAATAACCGAAAAATTATGAAATATTTAGGTCCGATACTCGTTCGAGATTAGTCCAATAGAAATTAGTCTCGAATAGTCTCCGTTTGAGACTATTATTTAAATATTTTGTCTCATTTAGAATTAGTAAACATATGCTAGCCGCAATCTGGTACATGAGAAAATTTTGATTCAGTATTTCTCTTATAATTTCCACGAATATGTACGAAACATGTAAATGTAAATTAATTGGTAACATATTCCAAATAGACCATAAAAAGAAAGAATTAATTAATTTCATATAGCAAGACATGATATACTACAATTCAGTCGTCTTGATGTTGAAATTCTTCCATTAATTGTAGTACAGACATTTAGTATCTATGTATAACCATTAAAGAGTAAGCTGAGAAATCAACCTATTCGATAAAATTAATTAATTCTAGTTAAGGAATAACGCATGCATGGTGTTATTCTCAGTGGCGGATCAAGGAATTTCGCTAGAGTGGGGCAAAAATTTAGTCAGAATAGTTTTAAAATATTTTAATCATATGTATATTTTTATAATTTTTTTACTTAAGATTATAGTTTTCAAATATGTTTTTTCAAAATAATCAAAATAGGATATATTTTGAAAATTCTCGCAAATAATAAACATATTTTCAAAAAAAAATGAGAAATACATAATATCAAGATATATTTTGGAAAATAATTTTTCAGAGTGAGACACTTCACTCTGCCTCCATATAGATCCCCCCTGATTGTTATTATATGTATAAATAAATGCAATCAATCATTTAACTCAAATAACAGATAGTATTAATTTCTAGTATTGGTTAAACCTTGAGTATAAAAAAAAATACAAAATTCGAGTAGTTATATTTGTTGTGCACTGTGGACTCGGATCTGCTGTAGCGCACTACTGCGCTACAGTAAATGGACGGTCCGGATTGACCGTCAGAGATGGAAATCAAGGGGTCTTTATACTATAGCACGAATCTTGATGCAATCAGTGAAAATCGTACGGTCCAAATACTGCACTACACCGTCCCGTGCAGTACACATCCCGTTCCGTGCACTGTGTACATGAATTCATTCAACTTTATAGTATTCGAGATTGAATAGTCCAATATCTCACGTGCCTCTCACGTGGCATATATAGCATTAGACAACAAGACTCCTAAATAGGAACTAATTAATCAGTCAATTTTAAATGAAAAAAAAAGAAAAAAAGAACAATTAAGTTGAACAGAGGCTCGACAAAGGTGTATATAAAAGGCAAACCCCATGTTCTGGTAGCATAACAAATAACAGAGGCAGTTGAGTTGAGTTTCCACTTCTTCTTTGATCTCCTCCCTAATTTGTCTAATAATATTGTACTAGATCTCTCTACCTCTTTCAAGTTCCAAACTAATTGAATCAATTTGGAGATGGGGAGATCTCCTTCCTCCGACGAAAATGGACTGAAGAAGGGACCATGGACCCCTGAAGAGGATGCCAAGCTCACTAAGTACATCCAAGACCATGGCCATGGCAGCTGGAGAGCTCTCCCTAGACTAGCTGGTACATATATATCATCTTCAGAGACATACATATATATATATATATATATATATATATATCTTAGCAAAAGCATTATTTTTAATTTATCGACTTGTACGTATTTTGCGATGCACAGGATTGAATAGATGCGGAAAGAGCTGTAGGCTGAGATGGACAAACTACCTCCGCCCCGATATAAAGAGAGGAAAATTCACCAGTGAAGAAGAAAAGACAATCCTCAATTTCCACTGCGTTTTAGGCAACAAGTATGAACTGATCCCCAGTTTTTAATTATCTTTAATTTACCATTAAATATACAAAAACCAATTAATGGTTGTGTAATATATTTATTGATATATATGTTTCAATTTCAGGTGGTCGGCGATAGCGAAACACCTTCCTGGTCGGACCGACAACGAGATAAAGAACTTCTGGAACACTTGCCTCAAGAAGAAGATGATCCAAATGGGCTTTGACCCGATGACTCACCGACCCCGCACCGACTTCTTTGCGGCGTTGCCACAGCTCATAGCTCTTGCCAACCTCCGCCAACTCATCCAGCAGTCTCCCTGGGATGACCATGCGGCACACATCCAGGCCGAGGTAGCGCAAGCTGCCAGGATCCAATATTTGACTTCTCTACTTGGTTCAACTGCTGACACATTAACTGCTACGGCAAGTCCTAGTTTGACTCCTAATAGTACTACACAAGACCTAAACCCTTTGATCCTTCTTAATTCCCCTCAAATCACACCTCTCCCTTCAATGCCTTCGTCGACGAACCCAATTCAAAATCAATTGGACCAGCTTATCACGGATGCCGAATTGCCTTTGTATTTCGTCGACCAATTGCTATGTGATGATCCAAACCAGTCAGGGGATTTCGGTACTGATGGTGAGGAGAGTGGTACACCTAGAACAGTTTTGGCTTCACAATCCTCATTGCCACCTCTCACTGATATCTCCATTTCAAATTTAGGTGATGCTTGTAGCACCTCAAGCTGTGACATAAGTAGCACATCTTCTATTCCCTTTTGGGGTTCTGACATCCTGCTTAATGATCAGTGCTTCATGCCTGAGTTCTTCTGAACAACAACTTTCTCTTTTCTTCTTTTTATATTCCTTTTTGTGAATATCATCTTGTCATCTCCATAATAGAGTTTGCTATTTCTTTTTTGGTTTTATATTTTCCATGTTTTTTATCTTCTTGGTTTGCTATATTGGGAGCTTAATTATTCATAGTGTGACTTAGCTAGCATAGCGTGCATGCATGCATTACCAGTATGTAATGCAATGTAGCAAGTCAGCAACTATATGTATACAGAAATTACACGTACACTTGTATGTATAAACAAAATCACTTCAATTCATGATGAAATATATTTGGTTTGTGATGTTAAATTTTGATCAGTTTCTTCAAAATAAAAAAAAAGAAGTTGGTTGCTTTCTCCTTTTTAGTTCTTGGCTGTCAGTCAACAATACTAATATTCTTGAACGTTACACGCAGATCATTATTATAAATTAATGTGTATGTTCAGGTCCTTCTTAGATAATTAAATTAAAACAGAAACAAATTTGAAGTTCCTATTACTTTCTTCTTCTTTTTAATTTTGGTAATAATAAGTCCCTAGCTACCTTTAGTTGTTGTCACTGGTATAAATTTTGTCTGGTTAATTACCCGAATTAATATCAAGGCTAACTAAAATTAAACACATATTTTCTTATGAAATAATAAAATGGAAAATGATAACTGCATCTCATTATCTACATATATATCTAAAACTCTTTATTGTTTTCAGAAAAAGTTTTTATATATATGTTGTTGAAAGAAAGTAAGCGGTTTTGAAGGCACATATGAGGAATGCATGCAGGGATAATTAACTTATATAATAAGAGACATATGACTGAGAATATTATATATGATTTGCAGACGCCATTTTAAGATCTTTTCAGTTCTCACCATGATTTTCATAAGGTTGTTAAAATAAAAACATATATATATAACCTGGTTTCCAAATTAAATCTTTGTTGGTGTTACTTAGTTTTTATTTATCCCCCAATATAGAGATAGGCATTCTCACTATATATTTGTCCTTATTAATTAACACAGATATGTTAATCATTTAACATATAAAATTTAATTCATGCTGGAAAATTCTGCTGTTTGAGAAAAGCAATGTTTTTCCCCTAGTATGCAACAAAGTGAACCATACTTATGAAGTCTTCTAGACATAACCAAAGAATAACTATAATAATATAAAGGACGAGTAGGAAAGAAACTTGTAATTTCAGGTTGTTAGAGGGTTGACCTGTAACTGTTATGTCAAAGAAAAGGGACATAAAGCTAGTAGCAGTGATAGTGTGTTAATGAAAGAGGATATATAAAGAAATATTGCCCTTCTGCGTTTTCTTCAAAAATGGAAATACCGACTAACAGATACAATGTTTTATTTAGTAATTCAACAATTTAAAATCTAGCGAAATTAAATTCCATTATTCAACACTAGGTAATATATCAGAAACACTGATAGATTTGCGTACGTGCTTGTCTGGTATATATAACTATACATGCATAACAAGGAAACCTCCAGTTAATGGGAAAATGAAGAAAATCAAGACATAATATTAACATAAAGCACGTCCTATCATTAATTATCAAGTAATGATATCATAAATGGTCCATTAGAAGAATTTGTGGTCCATTTCTTAATTTAGATTTTGTCCTTGTCTCCTTGTTGGGGATCAAATTTCTTACAAATAGGACTGTTCGAGTATTATTTATTTCAAATACAAGGTTTCTCAACAGAGCAGGTGAAGTGTTGATTCCTTTTCCTTCGAGGAACTGGCTACTCTAATGCAACAGTTAAACACCTATACCATACAAAAGATATGTATATACTATATACGTACTAGCTTCAGGTGAAAGATGCTCACTTCATGTTGGCATGAGAAATATATATACATATGCTTTTGCTAGAAATTACCCTATACTGCCTGGAACTTTTTTTTAGAAAAAAAGGAAGAAAATAGAAATGTATTTTGCTAATGACAAGTCAATGAGTTGCAATAAACGGGTACCGGATATGCATTTAAATTTTAGAAGTGGCTTTTTGTGAAAAGTTAATTTGATTCCAATTTCCAAGTGGGATTGGTTGCAAACCCTTGCCAAGAAATTTGAGAAGGCGACTAATATGAAAAGATTAGCTGCTGGAGTACCTACTCCTTGCCCCATATTTGTTGGATGATATATCAAGTTTCCTATGTCACAAAGGGTGAATGATGTCTTCAAAAAAAAAAAATCTCTACCTAATGAAAATGAAAATGTCTCACTACTTTCACGTGGATGGTCTCATTAACACACAAATGTATATTTAAAATACGGTTCAAACATTATAAATATTTTTTTCTGAAACAAAAGATAGGTTTTCATCTCTCACTCCTTTAAGATGGAGCAAAGAGGCATACTGGTATACATACAATTTTATGCATAAAAGCCATGTCCTTTTTGGAGTACATTGGTTTGCACCGTTTTATGCATACCCAACAAAGTTTGGTATTCCTAGGCCTTTGTTTTCTTTTTCAAGTGTTTAAGGACTGAAATTTCTTTCAACAAAAAATTTTGAAAGTCAGATTGAATTTGGGGAACTAGTGACAGTCATTGTGCTTGTATCGTATACCAACTGGAACAAAATTATATCTGTGAAGCATTTAAGTTTGAAGATAGAAAAGGGAATATATAGTAATAAGCATCACAATTGCCAGTGAATTTAAAGAGTATTTTTACCTTTTATAAAAAAAAAAGAGTATTTTTACCAGCAAGTTCAACTATTATTACCAAGAAAGACTAATTCACGGCTGTTTATACAGTGAAACTTTTCACCACTTAATTAAGGCATAACTATTTCAAAACCATATAAAGGTGATTTTATAAAGTGCTAGCTTTGTCTGCTGTTCATGAACAGTTCCCGTTTCCTAACAAATACCATGTTTGGGTTTTTTTCTCTGCTGCATGTTAAAGTAACTACAAGTCTAGGACGCAAGAAAAGAAGCAAGATTTATGTCAGCATCAAGGCAAAGTCAAATAAGTGTACCCAGAGTTACCTTAGGTTGAATTATGTCAAAGTGCTATTGAAAGCACTAACTTGTTAAGAATTTTATCCCAAATTAGAGAAAATTCCTGACATGACTTATTCCACAAGGATTATACAATCAAACCTTTATTGTTTAAAACATCAGTTAAGCCCCTATCCAAAAATTATTCATGGACAAAACTCAACCTCAGAAATAGAAAATCAAAAAAACAAATCAGCACTGTCTTGCTATGGTATCCGGATACTTCAAATATCTTACCGCATCCGTATCTGATACTTCTCAGATACTCCTTGAGGTGCGTATCGAATACACCACATGACACATCATTGATGTGGCGTATTCAATTATTTTATTCATTTTGACCGACGAATTCGCTGATACGCCTCAATACATTTTCATACTTCCGTAACAATCAGGTCTTGTTAAATATGTGATAATTTTTTTATACCACTGGAAAAATAAGTGAAAAATGACGCATGAAGAAAATTCGAACAAAAAACAAATCACGATATTATTTTTTAATTAATTTATTTATTAAATTATAATATATTTAATAACTTTTTTAAATAAAGTTTTATATATATATATATATATATATATATATATATATATAGAACTGGGATACGGTGCTTGATCAAGCACCAAGGGGTCGGTGCTTGATCATCAAATCACACAAACGGACGGTTAGAATTTCGATTTATCATGCTTAATAATTTCTTTGTATCAAAATCTTGTGGGATACCAAAATTTTCTATTTTTAGAATTTTGGAAGTATTTGTTTTGTATTTTTTAAAATGACTAAAAAATAGTAATAAAAATAAACAATGCTTATACATAAAATTGATCACTTTCAAAAATCCAAAACAAATACTTACAAGATTCAAAAAATAGAAAATTTTGATATCCCACAATATTTTGATACAAAGAAATTACTGAGCATGATAAATCAAAATTTTAACCGTCCATTTGTGAGATTTGATGATCAAGTACCGACTCCTTGGTGCTTGATCAAGTATCATAGCCCAGTTCATATATATATATATATATATATATAGCATGGCTAAAATAATATGCATAGTACACCCCATTTCGTACTATGCGGTCATTTATATTTAATTTGGTCATTAAATTGATATTTAAGTTGCTCAATAAATTATTCATATCAAAATCTTGTAGGAAATAAAATTTTGTAATTTTTAGAGCTTTTTTGTTATTTTTTAAATATTTTTTAAAAACAGTTCAGAAATGACACTTTTGTAGTATTAAATCTGAACTGTTTTTAAAAAATATTTAAAAAATAGCAAGAAAGCTCTAAAAATCACGAAATTTAATTTCCTACAATATTTTCATATGAAGAATTTATTGAGCAACTTAAATCTCAATTTATTGACCTATATATATATGCATAGTACGAAATGGGGTGTACTATGCATATTATTTTAGTCATGCTCTATATATATATATATATATATATATATATATATATATATCCGCACCCGCATCTAAGAATTTTTAAATCGCCATATCTCATCACCCGTATCGTATCAGATACAATATCTACATCCGCACTCGTGCAACATAGGTCAGTTGTTAAATTTAAAAACGGTGCATGTTAAGTATGTATGTACAAGTACTAGATTCATATTGAAAGATACCAGTAAAATTAACAAAGTAAAAGAATCTTTGTTCTCAACAAGAAGCTCAAATCTGCGGGGCACGTACAAGATATAGT
Source organism: Eleocharis quinqueflora (assembly GCA_964058865.1). Classification (NCBI taxonomy): domain Eukaryota; kingdom Viridiplantae; phylum Streptophyta; class Magnoliopsida; order Poales; family Cyperaceae; genus Eleocharis; species Eleocharis quinqueflora. The sequence goes on from CAXKVX010001406.1 coordinate 160,277, forward strand.
TCATACTTTAAAAAAAATGAAGTGTTCAAAGGAGCAAGAAGAAAAAGAAGATAATAACTCGAAATAAATGGAACATGGCCTAAAACTTTTTACAACTTTATGTTTTCACTTATTTTCTTCAGATTCCTTGTTCTCTTCAAGCATCTTTCTCAGAGAAGGCGGCGGCCGTGGCACAATGCTACGCTTCCATTTCTTATCAAGCTTCCTAGACAGTCTTTTGCCAATTCCTTCTTGAATTTCCCTTTCTCTCTTCACGGTCATCATTCGAGCAATCTGTTATTAAACAGCGAAAAGTACAGACGATTTTTTAGTTATCACATTATAAGCACTTGGTTTTGTCAACAAACACAATCACACAATGAATGATCTAAACAGCAAGCAAATTATTGTTCGAAAAATGCCTAAGAATCCAAAAATGAAATAGGCTCTGAAGATCAAGCAGTTCCATTCATATGCCACGATACGATCAAGGGCGGATTCAAAATTTCTGTTAGGGAGAGACAAGATCTATATTTTTTCTAGGGGTGGGGGAAAAAAATGAGGCACATTAAAAAAATCAAATTATAAGCACATTTTTCAAAAAAAAAGTGGCAAAATGTATAAATATACAAGGTATTTTGGGAAAAAAATTTCCAGGGGGGTGAGGGGTCTGGCTCTTACTGCATCCGCCCCTGGATACGATAATTTGAACTGACCCAAACAAATATAGTATATAGACCCAAAAGAAACCTGACTCAATAGTTAAACTTTGCTAATAAACTAACTAAATAAGTAAATAAAACCCAAGTTTATAGAAGTCAAAAAACCTGAATCTGAACTAACCAAACCTGTTAGGCCCCAAACATAGGTATCTGCAACCGATTCAACCAAATCAGGCCCACCCATTTATCACCTCTACTGTTGTCAGTATCCATTCAAAAGCACATTACACTTAAAAAACAATTGTGACTGAGTTATTCATCTGACATTCCCCAGCCCAAAATCCAGTTATACCCAAAACCAGCACAATATGTTCATGCCTAAGTCATCTACAGTCATGGACTAGCAGACTGGAACATCATCTAATTGGTACTAGTAGTAGTATAGTAGGCACATGCATGCAGTATATTCCAGCCTTTTGAAATGAACATTTTTGCAAAGCCTCAAATAACCCTCAACTTACATAAAGAGAGCTACATCTACAAAACCCTCAAGTTACATCTTCATAACTGATAACTCATAACTAGAAATTTCTATTAACTTGTATATAAATTTGAATCTGCACTTTAATTGAAGGTCGCCCTTTTCAATAGTAAAATCAGACTAAAGAATTAATTACCTGCAACTTTTGAGAACTTAAATCAGAAACTTACACATAAAATTCTAAGCAAGTAAACTAGTATCTGCAAGACTACAATCCATCACTAGTTACTAATTACTAATTAGGCACGCGAACCAGGATGAAATTTGGTAAATCTCAACATTGGCAGCATTTGTAATGAAAGATTTGAATCCGTAACTAAAGAAGAGGAATTCAATTAGAAGTACCCGCTTGCGCATTTTGCGGAACGCGCCCTGATCGTAGTCCTTGCGAGCGGAATAGAGGAGCTTCTGCATGAGAATCTCTCCTTTCAGGTCGACCACCTCCTCCTGGAGATCCTCCGTGCTCTTCTCCCGTATATCCGCCATCTCAATCTCCCTCTTCCCCTTCGCCACCAGTCTCCCTCTCGACCCCGACACCAACGGCGCAGCGCCGAGTCGAATGGCGCGGAAGGAGGAGGCCGCGTTGAGGGAAACGCGGGGGCACGGCGTGGTGGAGAGGGGCGAGATGAGGCCGAGGGCTAGCATGGCCGGAGCTTTCTCTCTCTCGGTGCTTTCTCTCTTTCCTTTACAAGTTGCTTGGGAAACGGAAACCTCAAACCTCAAACCTCCTCACTGGATAGAAGAGATAATACAAGAAAAGTAAGGATAACGCTCGGCTCCGCTGTGGTGTGGACCAGGGATCCCTGGCAATTTGGCCTGTGGATTCATCGGCCCGCATATATCTATTCGGCTCGAGCACTATACACACTCGGCCTATTATCGTGGTGAGCCTGGTAGGGCCGGACTTATGAGCTGGCCATGGGCTGTGAATTTGTATCCATGGACTACTCGTAGGCTGATTATAATAATGAATTATATTGTATCTTTTTATATGATGTGAGGTCCGAATGAATTTGAGCGATTATAATATTAGTGACCGATTATGATATCAAATTATCAATGGATATGAATAGAAGATTATGAAATTATTTCAAAGTTTACAATTCACTAATTACAAATTATACATTTCGTAATAAAAAAAATGTGATAATGTCATGCACTTGAGTATTGGATGGGCCTTTGCGGGTAGCTCATGGGTCAGGCTGTCAATCCTCAGCCCATCAGTGCGGACCGAGTAGGTCGGATATGATATTTTTGCGGGCCGAGTAGGCAAAATATTCGCGGGTAAGGCCCATCCCTAGGTGTGGTAGAAAGATATCCTCTGCGGAGCGAAACCGACGGATTCTTGACAAACACAGTTCACATGGCCACGGTTTGAATGCTTATATCCTGTGTGGCACAAGTGCGAGTACGGATATCATATCTGATAATTCGATACTATACGAGCGACGTGCGACGTGCGGCGATTTCGAAATTTCTTATTTATGAATGCGGCTATATGTATTAAATTTTAATTAAAATTTTTTATTAAAAATATTAAAAATTAATAAATTAATTAATTAAAAATTAATAGTGTTGCTTGTCTTAAGTTTGAATCTTCTTCATGCTTCATGTTTCACTCATTTTATGGTTGTATAACAAAAACTATCAGCGATTTTGGAAGACATGATTGTCATATAGAGTATCGAAACATATTAAGGTGTATCGAAGATCGTATTCGTCTCAAAGTGAATAAAATAATCGAATACGTCAATCTCGAATACGCCACGTGGCTTACCCAATATGCATTTCAAAGAGTACCCGAGTATCCGAGAAGTATTCGATGTGGAAGTGGCAAAGTTTTTGAAGTATCGCAGTAGCGTAGCTTATATTATACTAGTATCGTGCTTGTGCATTGCGACGGGTTCATATTTTATATAAGTTAAAAATTGTTTTATTTGATAATAATCCTTGCTCTTCTAATTGTAATTTGATATTTCTTCACTCTATTTCTAATTTGTAATTCAACCCCTTTTTCAAAAATTTCATTTATAAACAAAACGACTTTACATTAATCAATCTCAATATTCTAGTTTTACAACACAACATGCTTGATATAAGAGTAGAAATATACTTGTACTTCCCTCCAAAAAAAGAAATATACTTATAACATAATATAAATAAGATTACAACAACAATACTTTATCATTATGAGAATGTTAGAGCGATATTTAAATAATTTAGGAATGAGCGTTGGAAAGTTGCGAAGAGGGTGCTCAAGTACCTGAAGAAAACAAGAGACTATATGCTCACATATCGGAGATCAGAAAAGCTCGAGGTCATTGGATATATCGATTCCGATTTTGGAAGCTGCATGGATAGCATGAAGTCGACATTAGAATACATCTTCATGATGGCAGGCGGAGCTGTGTCGTAGAGTGCTAAACAGTCGCTCATAGCACCTTCTACCATGGCTGCCGAGTTAATTGCATGTTACGAAGCCTAGAACCATGATGTATGGCTCAAGAATTTTGTCACTAGGCTACAGGTAGTTCCTACCATCCAGAAGCCACTTATGTTGATGTGTGACAATAATTCAGTCGTACTCAATGCAACAAACAACATAAGCTTGACAAAGTCTAAGTATGTAGACATAAAGTTTCTAACAGTAAAGGATATAATATAGAACAATGAGTTAAAGGTGGAACATCT